>JAPYYA010004973.1:0-11240 GCA_028533165.1 Leontopithecus rosalia | reverse complement strand
TTACAAAAGTGATGAGCTTTAGAATACAACCTTGCCATCATGCCATAACAAAGACTTAACATTATAGAAAGCCAGAGGGAACTAATCACTTCAGTGCAATTGCAGCAGGTAGAACTACCTCGTTATGATTTTAAGATGAACACTATAAGAATCCAGAAGGGATGTTTTTGAATCTTCATTTGTTGGATTTTTTATGGTCCAAACATATCTTAATTTTGATTTCAGTTATGTCCCCAGAAAAAAAAAAAGAGAAAAGAAGCCACAATTTCCCCAAACAGTAGCCACAACTATGTAAAAATGAGAAGACACCAAGACACTTCAAAAGAAAGGAGGGTCACCAGGCTCACCCACAAGCCTTAGAGCAGGGCTTTGCTTGGATTCCTTGGGAGTCAGCAGCTCCCAGGGGTCTCGTCTTCCTTCACAGCTCCAGCTCTTTTTGTTCTGATGGCCCAGCTTATATTTTCAGCAGATTTGAGCCAGAGCCTCGTGACCACTTCATGGAGGTCTGCTAAGCCTTGGGCTGTCACTTCATGCAGTCAGTGAAAACTGTGGTTTATGTGCTAAAGCTGAACATGCCCATATTCTATGACCTAGGAATTTTTGTTCCAGGAATAGACACAACAGTAATGTAACATATGTGCAGTAAAAAAATGTATAATTATTAGCAGTATGATTTGAAATAGCCCAAATTAGAAATAACCCAGGAGGAAAATAGATGTGTAAATTGTAGTATAGTTATAGAATGGAATAGCAGAAAAACAGATGAGTAAATTGTAATATAGTCATAGAATGGAATATTACATAGCAATGAAAATAATAATACTACTACTATCATACTCATAGAAGTTCTGAGTGAAAGAAACTGAACTCAGGAGAGTAAATATTATGTTATTATATTTTACATAAAGTTTAAAACAGTGAAACTAATCAGTAAGAAATATATATGTGTACAGGCAGTGGTGAGTAGTATCTGAGAAACAGCACAAGGGATTCCTTTGGAGTGTTGTAATGTAATGTAAAATTATGATTATGCTACTTATTGAGCTGGAATGCATTACATTTTGCTTTGTAAAATGTAATGTGTTTGCTTTGTAAATATCTGTAAATCTGCATAATTATAATTTATACATTTTTCTAGAGGTATGACAATAAATATTTACTTAAAAAGTATTCATTAGATGATATACATTTGTGTACACTGTATAATTTTTTTAAACTTTGTTAGTAAGCATATAGGAAGCAGCCACTCTCTTATATCTTTTTGGGAACTTCAAATTGGTGCAATTTTTGGAAGATGAGTTGTACTAACTATCATTGTGTAAAGTGTGTCTGGTGTTTTACCCAGAAATCTCAGTCTTGGAATTTATCCTGCAAGTATTATTGCATAATAGATAAATAAATGAATAAGGAATGTCATTGCAACACTGCTTATAATTACGAAATACTGGAAACAATATAAATGTTCATCATATTTGTTAAATAACTTATGGACCACAATACAAAAAATATATTTCCATTATTAAAAAGAATTTAGGAGATATAAATGTGTGGTATGCATATGGAATTATATCCCAACTATATTATTAAATGAAAACAAAGATTAGACTTCATTTCTGTATAAAAGGTATATGTATACACATATATATAATAATGTTTTCACTTAGAATTTTGTTGAGTATAGCAGTAGTGTGTTCATTTTTATTTTTATTAATAGAAGTGATCATTTTTCTTTCATTTTCACTGATACAAATTGGTGCAAATGTAAGTGCAGTTTTGCCATTACTTACTTTTGCGCCAAACTAATGTATTTATATACATACAAGAGGCAGATTTATATTCAGAAAATATTTCAAATTATAGACAAAAATGTCATTAGTGATTTATTTCTGTAAATGAAATTGTAGTGAAAGTCAATAAGGCTTTTTCTTTTTATGTTTCTATATTATTTAAACTTTAATAATGATAACTTTTAACATTTTAAAAATACTAATAAAAATGAAGACCCTAGCCGGCAAGCTGTAGTCTAATAGAATGAAAGAGAACTGCCCTGCAACTTGCCTTAAGCCTTAACTTCCTACTTCCTCATTTACTTCTGCCAGGTTCAGATCTTGGCCTTTAGGCCTCACTTCAAGTTTAGGTTTTGCTCCAGTAAACACTTGACACCTTCCTTTCTATCATCCAATAATTAACTTGTTTAGCCTTTAATTCCACGTAGCTCTATGAGGCTTTGACCTTTACCTGCTTTTACCTGATAACTGACCTTCGATTTATACCTTACAGCCTTCTTCCAAATGTAATTTTACCTTCACCCCCTGCTCTTTGGAATTAATGGACATGATCTTGATTTTAATATTCACATGCCCAAACTTGAGACTGATAACATCAGCTGTACAAGAGCTTCTGAAAGAAGCGTTACACACAGAAAGGAACAACCAGTAGTAGCCTTTCTAAAAATATACCAAAAAGTAAAGAACATCAACATAAAAAAGAATTTACATCAACGAATGGATAAAATAGCCAGTTAACATCAAATGGCAGTAACCCTAAATTTAAATTGACTAAATCCCCCAATTAAGAGATACAGCCAAAACCTAACGGTATACTACATCCAGACCCATTTTATATCCAAAGATACACAAAGACTCAAAACAAAGGGTTGGAGAAAGATTTACCAACCAAATGGAGAGCAAAAATAAAGAAATAAACAAAAAGCAGGAGGTGCAATTCTCACATTTTATAAAATAGATTTCTAAGCAATAAAGATATAGTGGTAAAAGGATCAATGCAACAGTAAGAGCTAATGATCCTAACACCCAGTTACATAAGACCCATAAAGAGATTTAGACTCTATAAGACAGAAAATTAATAAGGATATCCAGGACTTGAATTCAGATCCGGAACAAGTAAACTTAATAAATACGTATAGCACTCTCCACTTTAAATACACAAAATATACATTCTCCACTTTCAACACACAAAATATTGATCAGCCATTATTAATAACCATTCTTAGAATAAAGCAATATTTCTGTTCTCTCTCCCTCTTTTTCTTCCTATTTCTTCCTCTCCTTCTCTCCTTTTTTTCTTAAAAAAAAAAGAGACTGATAATATATCCCCAAAGTATTGTATAAGTCCTTTAAGCTATCTTATTATTTAGTCCAATCCTGATGACCTTGCAAAATAGGTACTATTATCATTCCAATGTTGTAAGTAAATAAATTGAGGTATAGATTATATTTATCTCTATTACAAAGCAGCAGTAATCAAAACAATATTGTGTGGGCATAATAACAAGCATATAGACCAATGGGACAGAACAGAATCCAGAAAGAAATTCATGCATTTATGTTCAACTAATCTTTGACAAGGCTTTCAAGAACACACAATGGAAGAATGAATAGTCTCTTTGAGAACTGGATATGCACATACAGAAGAATGAAAGTAGACACTTACCTCACACCATGTATAAAAATCCACTCAAAATGAACTAAAGGTGAGATCTGAAACTGTAATACTACTTAAAAAAAAAACATAAAGGCCTGTGCGTGGTGGCTCACACCTGTAATCCCAGCACTTTGGGAAGCCAAGGCAGGTGGATCACAAGGTCAGGAGTTTGAGACCAGCCTGGCCAACATGGTGAAACCCCAGCCCTACTAAACATACAAAAATTAACCTGGTATAGTGGCGCACGCCTGTACTCCCAGCTACTCTGGAGGCTGAAGCAGAAGAATCGCTTAAGCCCAGGAGGTGGCGGTTGCAGTGAGCCAAGATCATGCTGCTACATTCCAGCCTGGGTGACTGAGTAAGACTCCAATTCAAAAAAAAAAAAAAAAGAAAAAACTTCTTTATATTGGTCTGGGGAATGATTTTTTTAATATAATCCCCAAAATATAGATGACAAAAGCAAAAATAAGCAAGTGACCCTATATCAAAATAAAGACTTCTGCAAGGCAAAGAAAATAATCAACAAAGTGAAGAAAACAGCCTATGGACAGGGATAAAATATTTGCAAATTATGTATTTAAGAATTAATTTCCCAAATACATAAGAAACTCAAACAACTACATAACAGAAAAACAATCCAATAACCCAATCAAACAATGGGCAAAGCACCTGAACAGACATTTCTAAAAAGAAAACATACAAATGGCCAACAGGTCTATGGAAAGGTGTTCAATATCATAAATCATTAGGGGAATGCATAAGTAAACCACAGTGAGATATCACCTTATAACTATCAGAATGACTATTATCAGAAGACAAAATGTAAGTGTAAGCAAGGATGTGGAGAAAATGGAAACCCTTGTACACTGCTGGTGGAGTTGTAACTTAGTACAATCGTTAAAAACCATACGACTGTTCTTCAAAAAATTGTGTAAAAGAAGCACTATATAATCCAGCAATCCCATTTTGGGTGTATATGCAAAGGAAATTAAATGAGTATGTTGAAAATGTATCTGTCGTCCCATGTTAACTGCTCTTCTAGTCATAATAGCCAAGATATGGAAACAACCTAAGTGTCCATGGATGAATGGTTTTTCAAAAATGGTACACACACACACACACACACACACACACACACACACACACACACAAGAATACTATTCAGCTTTTTAAAAGAAAATTCTGCCCTTTGCAGCAGCATAAGTGAACCTGAAGGACATTATGTTAAGCAAAATAAGCCAGACACAAAAAGACAAATACCGCATGATCTCACTTATATGTGGAATCGAAGAGTTAAACTAAAAAAGCAAATAGTAGAATGGTGAAAGAAATGAAGAGATACTGATTAAAGGGACAAAGTTTCAGTTACGTGGATGAATAAGTTCCAGAGATCTAACGTACGTAGTGGTGAATATAGTTAATAATACCATATTGTATACTTGAAATTTGCTAATAGAAGTGTCTTATCGCAAAACAAATAAACAAAAGATAACTATGTGAGATGATAGATATGTTCATTAGCTTGATTGTGGCAATCATTTCACAATATGTATGTATATCAAAACATTAAGTTGTATACGTTAAATATGCATAATTTTTATTAATACCTCAATAAAGCTGGAAGAAAAGTTGAAATATTTGGATTCATCAAAAGACATCACAAAGACAGTAAAAAAAACAATTACAAAATGAAAGCACTATTTTTTTTTCCAGACAAAGTATGCTCTTTTGCCCAGGCTAGAGAGAAGTATGATCTTGGCCCACTGCAACCTCTGCTCCCCAGTTCAAGCAATTCTGCTGCCTCAGCCTCTCAGGTAGCTGGGATTACAAGCATGTGCCACCAAGCCTGGCTAATTTTTGTATTTTTAGTAGAGACGGGGCTTCACCATGTTGGCCAGGCTGGTCACAAACTCTTGACCTCGGGTAATCCACTCACCTGGGCCTTCCAAAGTGCAAGGATTACAGGTGTGAGATACCATGTCCAGCCAGGAGCACTACTTACAACAAGCATATTTCATACTAACTAACCTAAATTTACATGAACTCTGAGAAAAAGGAAAACAACTCAATTTAAAAAATTGGCAAAAAACATTGAACAGGAATTGCACACAAGAGGTAAATTCACATGGCCAATAAACATGAAAAGATGCTCAACCTAATTAATAACCAGGGGAATGCTTATAAATAAACAATAAAATGCCACTTTAAAACCACAAGATAGGCAAAAGTAAAAAAACCTGATAATGTGCAAGAGTTCCTTTCTTTTTTTTAAAGATAAGGATCTAATTTTATTTTTCTGCAGGTGTATACTGAGATTTCCCAACACCAGTTATCGAGGAGACTGTCCTTTCCCCATTGTATGTTTTTGGCACCATCATAAAAAATCAGTTCGCTATAAATGTATGGATTTATTTCTAGGCTATCAATTCTGTTCCATTGGTTGACCTGTCTGATTTTATATGAGTATCATGCTGTTTTGGTTACTATTTTTTATAGTATATATTGAAGTTAGGTAGTTTAATGCCTCTAACAACGTTCCTTTTCCTCAGGATTGCTTTGGGTATTTGGGGTCTTTTAGGGTTCCATACATATTTTAAGATTTTTTCTAATTCTATGAAGAATGGCATTAGTATTTTAATGGGGATGATGCATTGAATCTGTAGATCACTTTGAGTAATATGGACTTTTTAAAAATTATACTTTAAGTTCTGGGGTACATGTGCAGATCTTGCAGGATTGTTACATAGGTATACACATGCCATGGTGGTTTGCTGCCTCCATCCCCCCATCACCTACATTAGGTATGTCTCCTAATGATAAACCTCCCCAATCTCCCCACCCCCTGCTATCCTTCCCCTAGTCTTCCACCCCCCAACATACCCTAGTGTGTGATATTCCCCTCCCTGTGTCCATATATTCTCATTGTTCAACACCCACTTATGAGTGAGAACATTCAGTGTTTGGTTTTCTGTTCTCATGTCAGTTTGCTGAGAATTGTGGTTTCCAGATGCATTCATGTCCCTGCTAAGAACATGAACTCATCCTCTTTTATGGCTGCATAGTATTCCATGGTGTATATGTGCCTCATTTTTTTATGCAGTCTACTATTGATTTGGGTTGGTTCCAAGTCTTTGCTATTGTAAACTGTCACAGTGAACATATGTGTGCATGTGTCATTTTAACAGAATGATTTATAATCCTTTGGGTATATACCCAGTAATGGGATTGCTGAGTCAAATGGTATTTCTACTTCTAGATCCTTGAGGTATTGTCACACTGTCTTCCACAATGGTTGAAGTAATTTGCACTCCCACCAACAGTGTAAAAGTGTTCCTATTTCTCCACATCCTCTCCAGCATCTGTTGTCTCCAGATTTTTTAATGATTGCCATTCTAACTGGTGTGAGATGATACCTCAATGTGGTTTTGATTTGCATTTCTCTAATGACTAGTGATGATGAGCATTTTTTCATATGTTTGTTTTCTGCATAAATGTCTTCTTTTGAAAAGTATCTGTTCATGTCCTTCACCCACTTTTTGATAGGATTGTTTGCTTTTGTCTTGTAAATTTCTTTTAGTTATTTGTAGATTCTGGGTATTAGCCCTTTGTTAGATGGGTAGATTGCAAAAATTTTTTCCCATTCTGTTGGTTGCCAGTTTAATTAGATCTTAAGTTTAATTAGATTCCATTTGTCTATTTTGGCTTTTGTTATCATTGCTTTTCGTGTTTCAGTCATGAAGTTCTTGCCTATGCCTATGTCCTGAATAGTATTGCCTAGGTTTTATTCTAGGATTTTTACAGTGTTAGGTTTTATGTTTAAATCTGTAATCCATCTGGGGTTAATTTTTGTATAAGGTATAAGGAAGGGGTTCAAGTTCAATTTTCTGCACATGGCTAGCCAGTTTTCCTAACACCATTTATTAAACAGGAAATCATTTCCCTGTTACTTGTTTCTGTCAGATTTGTCAAAGATCAGACGGTTGTAGACGTGTGGAATTACTTCTGAAGCTTCTGTTCTGTTCCATTGGTCTATTTCTCTGTTTTGGTACCAGTACCATGCTGTTCTGATTATTGTTGCCTTGTAGTATTGTTTGAAGTCAGGTAGTATGATGCCTCCAGCTTTGTTCTTTTTGCTTAGGATTGTCTTGGTTAGGTAGGCTCATTTTTGGTTCTGTATGAAGTTTAAGGTGTTTTTTTCCAGTTCTGTGAAGAAGGTCAGTGGTACCTTGATGGGGATAGCATTGAATCTATAAATTACTTTGGGCAGTATGGCCATTTTCACTGTGTTGATTCTGCCTAACCATGAAGATGGAATGTTTTTCCATCTGTTTGTGTCCTCTCTTACTTCCTTGAGCAGTGGTTTGTAGTTCTCATTGAAGAGGTCCTTCACATCCTTTGTTTGTTGTATTCCTAGATATTTTATTCTCGTTTTAGCAATTGTGAATGGGAGTGTGCTCATGATTTGGCTCTCTGTTTGTCTGTTATTGGTGTATAGGAATACTTGTGATTTTTGCATATTGATTTTGTATCCTGAGACTTGCTGAAGTTGCTTATCATCTTAAGGAGATTTCCTTTCTCACATTTCCCTGATTATTAATTATGTTGTGCAACTTTGACAGAACTCTTGGTCATTTCTGCCTTTTTTTTTTAGAAATATCTATTGAAATACAATGCCTGGGGGGATCCAAGATGGCTTTGTAGGAGCAGCTCTGGATTGCAGCTCCCAGTGAGAGCATGGAGAGTGAGTGATTGCTGCATTTCCAGATGGATTTTTATTGCCCACAGACCAGGAGATTCCTGGGTGGAGGAGTACCATGGGTCTCTAACGCAGCTGTTTCAGCCAGTGCGGTGGGTCTCTGCACAAAAAAAAAAAACCTCACATATGTCCAGGCACCATTTCAGCTGGTGACTGGAGCTCCTGGGAGACAGAGTTGCCCATTCAACTGATAAAAAGGGGACTGAAATAGGGAGCCAGGCCAGGAGATTCCTGGGTGAAAAAGTGCCATGAGTCCCCAGTGCAGCTATTTCAGCCAGGGCAGGGGGTCTCCACACAAAATCTCACAAAAATCCAGGCACCTTTTCAACAGGCAATTGGAAGACCTGGGAGACAAAGTCACCCATTCAACTGATAAAAAGGGGACTGAAACAGGGAGCCAGGTTGGGAGATTCCTGGGAGGAAAAACACCTCCAGTGTGGCTGTTTCAGCTGCTACAGTGGGTCTCCACACAAATCCGAGTGCCTTTTCAACTGGCAACTGGAACACCTGGGAGACAGAGTTGCCCGTTCAACTGAATAAAAGGGGACTGAAACAGGGAGCCAGACCAGGAGATTCGTGGGTGAAAAAGCGCCACAAGCCCCCAGCACAATCCGGGTGCTGTTTCAACTGGTGACTGGAATGCCTGGGAGACAGAGTCACCTGTTCAACTGAAAAACAAGGGGTCTGAGGCAGGGAGCCAGGTGATAAGGCATGACCGGTCTCACCCCACAAAGATCAGCAATCTGAAACACTCTGGATTGAGAGTTTCACCACAAGCACAGCTGAACCTGGGACAGTCCAGCTCTGTGGGGGAGGGGCATCCGACATTATCGAGGCAGTCCATCACTACTGAGGTAGCCCACCATTGCCAAGGCAGTCTGCCATTACTGAGGCAGCCCTCCATTGCCAAGGCAGTCTGCCATTACAGAGAGAGTCTGCCATTACAGAGGCAGGCTGCAATTGCCGAGGCTCTTCTAACTATACCCCTATAAACACAACTGCAGGGAAGTTCACCACAGAAGCTCAGCAATGCCTCTACTGGCAGACTGTGACTAGGCTGCCTCCTCGCTGGGTAGGGCAGCCCTGAGAAAAGGCAGCAGCATGACAGAAACTTAT
Source organism: Leontopithecus rosalia (assembly GCA_028533165.1). NCBI lineage: Eukaryota > Metazoa > Chordata > Mammalia > Primates > Cebidae > Leontopithecus > Leontopithecus rosalia. The sequence goes on along the minus strand of JAPYYA010004973.1, from coordinate 1,924 downwards.
AAATAAAGCCCTACCTTCCCGGGACAGAGCACCTGGGGAAAAAAAGGCTGTTACAAGTTCTGCTGCAGCAGACTTAAACATACCTGCACAGCAGCTCTGAATGGAACAACAGAGCTCACAACTCAGCACTTGAGCTCCTATAAAGGACAGACTGTCTCCTCAAGCAACTCCCCGACCCCCGTATATCCAAAGATTCACCTCATAAAGGAGAGCTCAGACTGACATCTGGCAGGTATCCTTCTGGGACAAAGACAGCAGAAGAAGAAACTGGCAGCAACCCTTACTGTTCTGCAGCCACTGCAGGTAAGCCCCAGGCAAGTAAGGTCTCGAGTGGACCTCCAGCAGTCCTACAGCAGAGAGGCCTGACTGTTAGAAGGAAAACTAAGAAACAGAAAGAAATAACTTCATCATCAATGAAGAGGACGTCCATTCAGAGACCCCATCTGAAAGTCACCAACTACAAAGACCACAGGTAAATAAATCCACAAAGAGGGAAGAAATCAGCACAAAAAGGATGAAAACACCCAAAACCATAACACCTCTCCTCCTCCAAGGGACCACAACTCCTCACCAGCAAGGCAACAAGGCTGGATGGAGAATGAGTCTGATGAATTGACAGATATAGGCTTCAGAATGTGGGTAATAAGAAAATTCTCTGAGCTAAAAGGACATGTTCTAACCCAATGCAAAGAAACTAAGAACATTGAAAAAAGGTTTGACAAAATGCTAATGAGAATAAACAGCTTAGAGAGGAACATAATTGAATTGATGGAGCTGAAAAACACAACACGAGAACTTCATGAAGCATACACAAGTTTCAATAGCTGAATTGACCAAGCAGAAGAAAGGATTTCAGAGGTCAAAGATCAACTCAATGAAATAAAATGAGAAGGCAAGATTAGAGAAAAAAAAGTAAGAAGAAATGAACAAAGCCTCCAAGAAATATGGGATTATGTGAAAACACCTAATCTACATTTGATAAGTGTACCTGATAGTGACAGAGAGAATGAATCCAAGCTGGAAAACACTCCTGAGGATATTATCCAGATCTTCCCCAACCATTAAGGCAGGCCAATATTCAAGTCCAGGAAATACAGAGAACACCACAAAGATACTCCACAACAAGAGAAACCCCAAGGCACATAATCGTCAGATTCACCAGGGTTGAAATGAAGGAGAAAATGCTAAGGGCAGCCAGAGAGAAAGGCTGGGTCACCCACAAAGGTAAGTCCATCAGACTCACAGCAGATCTCTCAGCAGAAACTCTACAAGCCAGAGAGAGTGGGGACAATATTCAACATCCTTAAAGAAAAGAACTTTCAACCTATAATTTAATATCCAGCCAAACTAAGTTTCATAAGTGAAGGAGAAATAAAATCCTTTACAAACAAGCAACTACTTAGAGATTTCATCACCACCAGGCCTGCTTTACAAGAGCTCCTGAAAAAAGCAATAAACATAGAAAGGAACAACCAGTACCAGCCACTCCAAAAACATACCAAATGGTAAAAAGCAGTGACACAATGAAGAAACTGCATCAGCTAACAGGTAAAACAACCAACTAGCACCAAAATGGCAGGTTCAAATTCACACATAACAATATTTTTTTTTTTTTGTAATTTAACTATTGGTGTTTATTTATTTTTTTATTTTTTAAATTTTTATTGCATTTTAGGTTTTTGGGTACATGTGCAGAACATGCAAGATAGTTGCATAGGTACACATGTGGCAGTGTGTTTTGCTGCCTTCTGCCCCCTCACCCATATTTGGTATTTCTCCCCATGCCATCCCTCCCCTGCTCCCCCCCCTGCTGTCCCTCCCCTATTTCCCCCAATAGACCTCAGTGTGTGGTGCTCCCCTCCCTATGTCCATGTGTTCCCATTGTTCATCACCCGCCTATGAGTGAGTATATATGGTGTTTCCT
>JAPYYA010004972.1:0-11240 GCA_028533165.1 Leontopithecus rosalia | reverse complement strand
GCAGGGGAGCACAGGGAACAGGAGACCCACCTGACGCTCAGCCCTAGCCCTCAGCCCACTGGCGGGGAGTTTACTGCCTGGGACCCCCCTTGCCCATGCCTCCAGCTGCAAAACAATTCAACTGCTTTTTTGTTTTTGGTCCAAAATAAAATCTCAGCTAGCTCGAAAAAAAAAAAATTAAAAAAAAAAAAAAAAAACTTTGGAAAGGTTATCTAATTCTTAAACAGAAAAGTTACCTAACTGACAATCAACTCTGTTTATGATTCAAATGCAAGCAAAGTAATAATTTATGTGTAGGATTATTGGCATCCACATATGGAAATAGAAAGGGCCACTGAAGAAAAATAGATCAATTTCTAAAATAGGCCTTGGGCCTTTTTTATTTCCAGAAGAATAAATATTGATTAATACAAATACATACATATTTGGTAGTAAAAATTCCATTTGGAGTTCATGATATTTGAGCAATTTTGCCATGTTTGTCTGCTTTATAACATTTTGAATGGAAAATATCAAAGCCAAAGTTTTCTCTGAGTATCTTCCTGCATTTCAGGGTAAGCATAACACAAATCACCTAATATTTTAACTAAATTATATAATGATTACTACGTTTATTGTAGAATTAGTTCAAATTTCCTTTTATTTTTCAATAATCTTGTTATACAACCAGGTGTTTTGTATGTTTATTTGTAACATTCCAGTATGTTTTTGTATAATATTTAAATTTTACTTTTTATTTAACTTTTACTTGTTTTCAGTATTTGGCATTATCATTTGTCATATCTTTATATGGCTTGGCCAGTATAGAAGCAGATGCTGTATTTTAATTGCCTATGTAAGAAACAATACAAAATTAGCTCCTATTTATTATTCACATTATTTTTAGTATTTAGGGACTTAGAGAAATCCTTGCATAGAGTCATAGAATATTCAACTCTGATTGACTCTATTTATTGCTCCTTAGGCCATTATCCAGTCATTATTCAATCATTTCTATACTAGTCTTTCTCTTTCTGGTGCTGGCTCAGAACTGATGCTGTGGCTTCATTCAGATAAGGGGCATGGAAATGGGGAAAAAGCCATTTAAAATGTGTCTTGTAGAAAGAAAGGGAGACAGAGACTCATTGATTACATTTTGTATTAGAAATATCTCAGAAATTCTGCAACATCACCAAAGCAAAAGAGTACCTTGCCTCTTATTAAATTGTTCTTTTGTTGCATCTTTTTCTTTCATCACTGACACTGTTACTTCTGGAGGAATAGCAAAAGGTAAGACAGAGGTTTTTTTAAAAACCCAATTTAAGAGATTGTAAAGCCTCGAAACAACATTCTTAATGAGGCCTTTAAATATTTAGGTCACCACATTCTATTTTTTCAGAGACCTACTTCTAGGTAGGTCAAATTTGCAACCTACTTCTGAATGTAGATTTAAGATTAATAGCATTTTTTAAAACTTTCTCTGCTTGTACAAGTTATTATTAAACAGAAAGAAGACAAACATTGCAACTTTGCTTATTAGCTGTTTAAAAGATAAGTGGCTTTTCAAATTCTTTTCTCAAATGAGTAGTATTACCAGTTGTTCATTCATCACAAATATTTATTGATATATCTATTATGTGCCAGGCACTTATCTAGAGGCTGGGAATACTGCAGGAAAGTTAACCAAGTTCCAGTTCTCATGGAGCTTAAGTTTTATACTGTTAGCTGCTGTTCAGTTATCTATTTCTCCATAATAAATCATCTCAAAACCTAGTAGCTTAAAATAACAATTCATTATTATCTTTCATGAATCTGCAGGTTGTTGAAGCTCAGCTAGATGGTTTTCCTTTGGGATCTCTCATATAGTTGCAGCTGGGGCTGTGGTCATCTGAAGGCTCACCTGTTCTTGACATTTGAGATAGCCTACTCTTAGAATATAGAGATAGCCTACTCTTTAGAATATAGAGATAGCCTACTCTTACAGCAGCATTTGATGTTGCTTATTGGCTAAGAGTTCAGCTAAGGCTATAGACTTGAGCCTATAGGCGGCCTGTTTATATGGCATGGGCTTCTTGTAGCATGGTGATTGGCTGGGTTCAAAAACAAACATTGCAGAACAAAGAAAGGGGAACTATTGTCAGGTCAGCTTTTTTTTTTTTTTAATTGGAGTTTCACTTTTGTTGCCCAGGCTGGAGTGCAATGTTGCAATCTTGGCTCAGTGCAACCTCCGCCTCCTGGGTTCAAGTGATTCTCCTGTCTCAGCCTCCCAAGTATCTGGGATTTACAGGTACTCAGCACCACGCCTGGCTAATTTTTTGTATTTTTAGTAAAGGCAGGTTTTCACCATGTTGGCCAGGCTGTTCTCAAACTCCTGACTTCAGGTGATCCACCCATCTCAGCCTCCCAAAGTGCTGGGATTATCAATGTGAGCCACAAAGCCCGGCCTGTCAGCTTCTTTAGGCCTGTGCTAATGCTTAGGCATTAGCACAGCATCTCTTCTTTATTCTATTTGTCAGAGTAGTCAGAAAGTCTGCCTTGATTCAAGTGTAGGGAACATAAACCACACTATGGGAAAAGTGTCAGAGAACTTGTGGCTATCTTTGCCCTTTGCAGTGCATCATATCAGGAAATACATGACGTCAGTTTGTCTCGTTTTGATGATGTTAACTTTGATAGCTTGGCTAAGGTGGCATCTGTCAAATTTTCACTATACAATTACTATTTTTTGTAGTTAATAATTTATTGCTTAGGAAAGGGCATGATAAACTCTGGAAGTATTCTTAATCTTGATTTTGGTAGCCATTGCATCAGTTTATGCAAATGTACAAATACATCAAGCTGTACATTTCAGAATAAAGTATTTTACCTATTTTAGTATAATGGGTTTAATACTTTAATAAAAAAGAAAAAAATTAAAAATTAAATTTACCATTTTTACCTTCATACCTTGCCCTGTTGTATGTCCTTTGGTTGTTTGGGCAGTGATCCCACTGATCTCCCAATTACAAAGACTGCAAAACTCAGACACCCTGACTGTTCTCTAATTTGCCCCCACCACCAGCTTCTTCCTTCAGTAATGACTCTCTACAATTCAGTTTTCAAATAGCGCTCAAGCTAATTTTTCTGAAATCACAAATGTGAAAATGCTGCTCCCTTGTGATAAATTCATTCTATCATCGTAGGATAAAATCCAAGCTCCCTAAGTTATAAGGAGCTCCATGCAAGCTTAATCTTACCAAACTCGTGTTTCACGACTTTATCAATGCAAACTCCAGCTTTCCCAAGTTTCCTACTGAGGTATGTATTTACCTATGACCTAAAATGCAAAACAACACTTCAGAGATTTATTAGATGGGAGTTTAGTTCAATTCTAGCTAGTGAATATTATTAATATTCACTGGTGTTAATTTGGTGCAAGACTTTGAATTATGTAAGAGTTTTGATAAAGAATAAACATAGTCCCTGATTGCTAGTTAGGACAAGAGAAGTATGCAGATTACCCCAATACAGGGCAAAATTTAGTAAGTGCTATAAGTATAAACACAATGTAATGGGGATTCAAAGCTTTGAGAGATGAAATCCCTGTTGAGCACAGCTTATTTGCCTTAACTAATGGTACTGTCCCAAGAAGAATGAATGGAGCTACTATTTCAGGGGAAAAGGAATATAAAAGTATTGAATTAACCAAAGAATTCAGGTTCTTGGCAACCCTGGTCCTTTTGTGTGGCTGGTGTGTTTGGTGACTATGCATGCGGAAGGCCTTCCACTCCCTGTGAATATACTCCAGCTCTTGAGAGCCTATTGTAAGTATTCATCCTTTGTGTGATTTTGATTTTCCTATGCTGGTCGATATTGTTAGCTTTTTTATTTTTCCTTGCAGAGCACTGCCGGTGCAGTGGAGGCTGGCACTCCACCTTGACGCTCACTATGGGGCTTTTGTGCAGAGTCTGTTATCCTGAAAGAGCCCTCTTTAACATTTGCAGAGAAGGTACGACCTCTGGCAAACTCTCTGAGCTTCACATTTTATTAGACACCTAATGTTCTTTTTATACCTACTATTTATATTTGTGTGCATTGGAATCCTTTGACTATATAGCTGCCACAGAAGAGCCAACTGTATTAGCTTGCTTCGGCTGCAGAATAAAATGTCATAGACTGGGTAAATTACAGAAACAATAGCAATTTATTTCCTCATGGTTCTGGAGGCTGAAAGTTTGAGGCCAGGGAGTTGGCAGGGTTGGTTTCTCTCCTGGGTTTGTAGATAACCATCTTTTCTCCCTGTGTTTTACATGGTCTTTCCCTGTGCCTGCTTATTTCCCAATCTCCTCTTATAAGAACACCAGTCATATTGGATTAAAACCTGCCCTCACTTTACCTTAGTTACCTCTTTAAAGGCCCTATCCTCAAATATAGGCATGTTCTGAGGAATTAAGAGTTTTAGATTTCAACATATGAATTTGAGGAGTTGGGGACACAATTCAGCACATAACATCAATTTGTGTCAGATTTTACCTGCATATGTTTATTTTAAGGGCAAGATTTGATATTGGTGCATTTTGCACTGCATAAAGTTCAGATTAGTTTATGCTGTGATTGAGACTGAATATTTCTGTTAATGATAATTGGGATGTCTGCTCATTGCAGGAATGTATAACATTGGATGGCAGCTTAATCAAAATCAAGTCTAGTTCCCTCATTTTGCAGGTTCAGGCATGGTGTCTACATTCAAACAATTAAAAGCAGAGTCTAGAACTCATCATCCTGTTTCCTGATCCACCATGCAATGTTTCATCTACCTTATAATAACAATTTCCTGAAGATTATCTGAAAATGCTGTATGACTTCAGAGTTTCTTTTTTGTCATGAGAAATATAATTAATAGTAGGTATACTTTTTGTTTTAAGGGTTCTAGTTGTGTGTCCTGGTGCTTTGAATATATTTGCAACTCATATTTAATATTTATGATAATTTTATGTAAGTGAATTACAGGTTTTAGAGCATGCTAGCAAGGCACATCTGTGTTGGGATATCAGCTTCCCCACTATGGGGAGGTTATTTAAACATTCTCAAGTTCATTCCCCCACCAACAAAGGTCACCCACTATTTCTATAACTGTGATGATATATCAAACTAACCAGAAATAAGTTTATGAACTTAATGATCTTCAGAATAAAACAAAACCCACATTATAACAATGAAATTGCCCTGCCATAATTGTAAAATGATAAAAATTTGATTTCTGGATCTATGGAATTATTTTCTCTTGCTACTATTATCTTCAAGGCTTTGTAACCTTAAATCCTATTTCAGGTATGTCCCCAGTTTGTAAACTTGTATTACAATTTTGACTTTTTTTCAGAAACTATCATATGCTTTATGAGTATAAAATAAAGTGACTTCACCTTGTAAGAATTTAATTAATTAGGAAGAACAGAATTCTGTAACATAATATTTTAATTTAAAAGAAATGTCAAACGACTTGTAATAATTGATCATGAGAGACAGTATGAGATATGACATTGAAGAGAAGATTAATTCTTCATTATTTAACTTGATACATAGTGTAATATAGTCAGACTCCTTGGAATTTTTTTTTTGGCTTATACTGGACAGAAGCAGATCATTTAAAAAAGTGATCTCTGGCCGGGGGCGGTGGCTCACACCTGTAATCCCAGCACTTTGGGAGGCCGAGGAGGGTGGATCATGAGGTCAAGAGATCGAGACCATCCTGGACAACATGGTGAAACCCCATCTCTACTAAAAATACAAAAAATTAGCTGGGCATGGTGGCGTGTGCCTATAATCCCAGCTACTCAGGAGGCTGAGGCAGGAGAATTGCCTGAACCCAGGAGGTGGAGGTTGTGGTGAGCCAAGATCACGCCATTGCACTCCAGTTTGGGTAACAAGAGCAAAACTCTGTCTAAAAAAAAAAAAAAAAAAAAAGTGATCTCTAAGAAAGCAATTACTTTGAATTTAAAACCTCAAATTATTTTCAGTTTTTAAAAAGCAATTTACTTTTCACAAGTTAAAAAAATTTATCAGATTGCTATGTATTTGAAGAAATTATGCTAATTTCAAATGCATGATTATATATTATGTGCTCAACTGGACTTCTATTTAGAAAGTCCTGTTTATACATCCTTTCTTGTCCTGTGAGTTTACAATGGAAAAATTGCATGCCTTTAAAAGGATGCTATATCTCAGAGACTTGTCATTAGTGCAGTTTTCCCTTTTGCTAGCTTGATTTGAGAGATTTCAAATCAATTATGACAAATTTTACTTCGAGGATGGTAAATTTTTAATGAAACTAATAATCTATAGGAAATCCAGAAGTAAAACCTTATATTCCTTTGTAGGTTAGTATAAATATGTGAACCATTGTGTTTATAATGATAAAGGTGATAATAATATTCCCATGGCACATATTTACAGTGTTTGTTATTTGTTTGACATCATGCTAAGTACTTTCCTTTCCTTAGTTTATCCTCAAAATTATTCTATATGAAGGTTTCTTCTATTATCTCCACCTTACAGATGAGGAAACTAAATATGAGAGTGCTAAGTACTTACCTGACCCAAGGCTGTGTTGGAAGTCAATGGGGATGGGGCTACCCCAGGTGTGGTTCCTCTCCAAGGTCCTGGTCTTGACTACAGTAGGATGTAGGGGCTGCCTCACCCACCACTACATCTGCATTATACTTGTTATTCTCAATTCCTAGCAAGGGAGACTCTTTAACTTTGAGACCAGGAATGAATATGATCAATGCATACATCAAAGATTCTCAGAGAGATGAATTTCAAAGGAATATGATATATCATAGTGAATCTTACAGGGGAAGTGGCCACTGGGTATGGCATAAAAAGAGAAATAGGAATTCACTGTGGAGGAAACTTCAGCATAGAGGGGATGCATGTGCCAATGCATAGAGATGAGATAGAGAATGTGGAAATAATCAGTTATTTTACCCAAATCTGGGTCAGTGGTTTTCCTTGAATTCTTTTATCCCACATCACTCTGCTCCCTACCAAGGATGGTGTGTTTGTTTGACTACCTTCATGGGCTTGAAACACCTAGACTATCTCCTATTGCTGGAAAGTATCTTTCCATCTCCAGACTCTTATACAGTCTTGCTATTTGCCTTATCTTTGGTGAATCGGTGCTGGCCCTTGAGGTGCACACTCATGGTTTTGTGAGGTATCCTTGGTGATGGGATGCTGATGGAGGCTTTCAAATGCTGATTAATTAGACCTTCATAATTTAGGCATCTCACTGGGTCAGAGAAAGAAGGTTAGCCCCTAAAGGAGGCTCCTAAAGACAGACACTGACAGCTCTTGCTTCTCTGGACAACATCTTATTATGTTACTCATGGCATGTTGGTTGTTATGGTGATAGCAAAGGAGAGGAGACTGAGCATGTATAGTGCAATGGAGGTTTTGCTTTGAGGAGAGGGAAGCATCTCCTTGCTTGGTAAAAGCATCTTATACTAAGGTCCACTCTTATTAAATGGACTTTGCTATCATGCCACCAATATCTATGATGCTGGTATATGTTCCATACACAATAAAAATACCCAAGAATCCTCAAAACATGAGAAAAGGAATGTAACATCTGCTTGTTTTCTGCCATCACTTAAACTCTTGACTTACATTTATAGTCCCCTCCTGGAGGCAATACTGGTACGTTACTCCTATTCTACTTTTTGCTAATAGCACTAAAAGTCTTCAAAATTATTTCTCCAGTTCTATCACATACACATCTGGTTTCAACAATAAAAATTAAAACAAGTAAATATTTAACCATATTTAACCCTTATTATTCTTTAATGTCAGTTCAAATATTGTTTTTACTGACTTTGACTTCAAGCAGAATTAACTAATCCTATTGGTTTGGTCTCATAGAGAGACCTAAGATTCCAGCAAATGTGCATGCTACCCCAACAACTATACATAACTGTTTTGAGTGAGAGGGCTTTGAGTGGCTAGACGTCACATAGGGGCTTTCCTGGACTCTCTCCTTCCCAGCTGATTGTGACAGAATGTATTTTTTTCTTTTCAGATAGAGTTTCACTCTCGTTGCCCAGGCTGGAGTGCAATGATGGGATCTTGGCTTACTGCAATGTCTGACTCCTGGGTTCAAGCAATTCTGCTCAGCCTCTAGAATAGCCGGGATTACAGATGCCTGCCACCAACCTGGCTAATTTTTATATTTTTAGTAGAAATGGAGTTTCACCATGTTGGCCAGGCTGGTCTCAAACTTCTGACCTCAGGTGATCCACCCACCTTGGCCTCTCAAAGTGCTGGGATTCCAGGCGTGGGCCACCACATCTGGTTTGATAGAATAATCTTTTTAAGCAGACACCCTATCAGTCACAACTTGAAGGCCATACAGTGCCCCTTCAAACAATTATGAGTATGAAAAATAGCCTCCCTACACTTCCTGCTGTATTAATTTAGGATTTAGAAGGAAGCTGGGAGGGGTTGGCCTAGATTTTGTTCTGGCCTACTTGAAACATCAAAGAATGAGGCAAGGCAATTGGATACAACAGTATTAAAAACATCTTTGGTCAAAAGGTGAAGGTGGAGCAGCAAGAAAATTTATCCTTTATCTTCTGAAAGTGGTCCTTCCCCATTGTCAAAGAGAGAAGGAAGGTATGTTTATTTTTGGAAAGGAAGATATAAAACGTCAAGAATTTGAAGAAGGCGGTTTGAATGTTTCCTTGGATTTTCAAGAATCCCATTTGCATACATTAATAGTTATTCTAAAAGCAAAAGAGGAAAATGATAATTTTGAGGCAGGGTAAGCTAGGGATGGAGATACAGCTATAAAGGTTTTAAAATAATGCCAATATCTGCAGTAGTCTTGATTTACTTTCACTGATACGGCAGAGAGGATGAAGAAAGGAGATTAAGCTATTTTCCTCCTCTGGGACTCAAACTCCTCTCTTTCCCAGCAATCTATTTTTCCTTTTCTGAAATTCCAACTTCATGTTTATTTTTTCATTGTAGTATACAATTTAGCTGATATTTTATCCTTCCTCCTTCATCATTTTGTATGCTTGGGACTTAATAAACATCTTATTTTCAGAAGGATTCCAGAAGAACTGAAGTCACAGAGGCTCATTTCCCAGCTTTACCTCAGAATAACACAGTAATATTATCTAGATATTTCTATTTTTACCCTATAATGAGGACACTCAATCTAAAATTGCACACAGCCCTGAGCTGCTACATTTTTGGTTCAGTTTAACCTGAATAAGGGCTTCAGAGTCTGTTGAAATGGAATTCATGCCATTCCTGTTTCAAGGCAGTACATGGCTTGTTACTCTCAGAATTCAATGTTTATTTCTCATTGTAATGAAAAAGACCCTCTGGCTGTCCAATCAGCTGTAATTTTTCATCAGTTCTGAATAAACATTTCAAACCACAATGAGTCATTGTTGAATTTTACGAAGAAAATGGAATTAAGAGACAGAGTAATTTACTGTACTGGTCACCTATTAAAGTTTATCAACAAATGTGGGTGAAACAAAAAGATGTAAGGCAAAAGATGACTGTGGTTTTTAAAACTGTGGAATAACAACTGAAAAAGATTGATGTTACCCTACTATCCTCCTCTGAGAAAGAAGCAGGCAAAACTTCTGTCCTTGCTGGTATGAGATCTACTCCATGGTAAGGAAACCTGCCGTAAAGATGAGGTTGGATCCCCCAAAGCATGGCCCACATTTAACCCAGGGGCTGACCCTGCAGGATCTACCCCGTCCCACACTCTCCCACCCTCAAAGATGATGAGAGGTTTAGCCTGGAAGGAGGGCAACCCAAGGAAGGTGATCCCTTTATCAAAAGAGGCCTGGGCTCACATCCTCTCTAACCTGCACTTCCTTTTTTTTTTTTTTTTTTTTTTTTTTTTTTTTAAGAATGCCATGAGTGAGAGAGGCTGAGATAAAGGAGACCAGGTGGGAAACTATTTCAGTAGTTCAGGCATGAGACAATGAGGTTCTGAACTAAATATCAGCAAAGATGAATCTGTTTTAACCAATGTCATGGAAATAGAATGGTTAGTACGAAGGTTACTTTTGAGTGGGGAAACAGCAGGTTGGCTTCCAAGTTTCTGGGATAGGTGGATGAGAGTGCCATTAGCCAAGATAGGATCTTTAACTGAAGGGTAGGTTCAAGGGGATACTTGTGACACTTGAGGTTTAGAACACATTTTCATTTAAAATTAGTTTTATAATTTTAAAATGCTGGTGATAGTGCAACCATGGAAAATATTATACATTCCTATTAATTTTTTTCTCATATAATCAGGTAACATGGCATCTCTGACTTAGTGAGTATAAATATCTCATGAGAGACCTTTACCTGGAATTGGCAGACCTGAGCTTAAATCCTGGCTCTCCCTCATTGCTATGTGACTTTATTTATATTTTCTGTGCTAATGAATGTAATTCTGTCTTTTTGTTAAATATAAAACTTCCTGGATGTAGTAGATTTTTCAATCCATTCCTTAAATTATAATATCTGAGAACCATCCCAATTTAGCTGCCCTCAAATATGCATGATCTGAATCAGTGAGCGTGTGTTACCTCTAGTGGGATCAATGCAGTCTCACTAATATTGATATACATCAGAATCTCTTGCTTCATATTTCACATTCTTTTCCTATTTTAAGAACTAATTTTTGAAAAGTAAAAAAACTTGACAGTAATAATAGTGATGATTATGATAATGATGATGATGATGATGGAAAAGTAGAGAGCTTCTTTTTTTTTTTTAAAGAAAGAAGGAAAGAGAAAGAGAAAAGCGGGAGAGAGAACAGGAGTCTTGCTCTATTGCCCAGGCTGGAATGCAATCTAGAAATAGGAATTAAAAACCTCTTTTATGCTGATGATTGTGCTTAACAGCGGAGACAGGAAGGAATAAGGAAAGAAAATAACAAACAGTAAACCAATATTTCGTTTAAATCTATGAAATGCTGTGCAAGTGCTGAAGAGTGATTTGCTTCCATTTATGTGGTCACTTTCAAAATAGGTATAATGTGATACTAAAAAAAAATTTATGTTCCGTGGACCTGGGGTGTAGAATTCTATAAATATTCACTGAGTTTACTTGTTCCAGGTCTGAGTTCAAATCATAAATGTCTCTGTTAATTTTCTATCTCATTGATCCGTCGAATATTAACAATGTGGTGTCAAAGTCTCCCGCTATTAGTGTGGGAGTCCAAGTCTCTTTATAAGTCATTGAAAACTTGTCTTATATATCTG
>JAPYYA010004971.1:0-11243 GCA_028533165.1 Leontopithecus rosalia | reverse complement strand
GGAATGATTTCCTTGAGAAATAGATGCTGTATATTTATGACTCTGCTTCCAAAATGAAATACTCTAAATATCTGACTATACTGTTAACATATTAGATGTGACAAAACGTCCACTTGTTTCACCTGAACACGCCCAACACCAATGTTTGACGTTATAAAAACCTGAGTCAGCAGAACCTTGGAAATACTGGCTTTTGCCACGGCCACCTCTAAAGCCAGGATCACGTAAGGTGGCCAGAGGCAGAGAAGACAACGGCCCTGAGGGTGCCAGTTCCTGGGAAGTAAATGCTATTCTCCCCTACACTGTTCAGATGGCTGGTCCCTCCCAGCTGAGGCAAACACGTTGCCCCTTGGAAGGTTGCTGTGTCCTTGGAAAAACCTTAAGTCAGTCCATAAAAGGCTCTCACTGTGCATAATACAGCATAAGAGCTAGCCTCAGGAATCCATGGGCTCAGGTGGAAAAAAAATGACTTAAAAGGACATTATATGTGTGAGTGCACATCAAAGTGTGCACATTTCATTACTGCTGATATACAAATATCCTGTGTTGCCATATGGTCTAATTTATTATTTATTATTTATATTTTTTGAGATGGAGTTTCACTCGTTGCCCATTTTGGAGTGCAATGGTGCACTCTTGGCTCACTGCAACTTCCACCTTCTGGGTTCAAGCAATTCTCCTGCCTCAGTCTCCCAAGCAGCAGAGATTATAGGTGCCTGCCACCACACTCAGTTAATTTTTGTATTTTTGGTAGAGACGGAATTTCACCATGTTGGCCAGGCTGGTCTTGAACTCCCGACCTCAGGTGATCCGCCTGCCTTGGCCTCCCAAAGTGCTAGGATTACACGCATGAGCCACCTCGCCTGGCCTAGAGCCTGCATTTAGATGTGTGTATATATTCCCTAATTACCTTATTGATGATTATCTATTTAGTCACCTAATGCTTGTATCACATAACCTTAAAATGAATTCAGTTTCTAGCTTTAATTCTGGTTCTATACTATGGGATTTAAGGAAAGCTATATTTTCTAGAGAACAGACCCACCATCCCTCCCTCCCTCCCTGTCTCTTCCTTCCTGGAAAGTTATATTTTCTAGAAAACAAAACTTCCTTCCTTCCACCTGGAGCCATTATCTTCTCTGCCTCTGGCTGCCTTATGTCATCCTGGCCTTAGAGGTGGCCATGGCAAAAGCCACTATTTCCAAAGTTCTGCTGACTCGGATTTTTATGACATCAAACACTGGTGTTGGGCGTGTTCAGGTGAATCAAGTGGAAGTTTTTGCCACATCTTCCTTACCATCCATCCTCACTGGAGGAAGAATCCTTCCTTCCTTCCTTCTTTCCTTTCTTCCTTCCTTCCTCCCTCCCTCCCTCCCTTCCTTCTTTCCTTCCTTCCTCCCTCCCTCCCTCCCTTCCTTCCTCCCTCCCTCTCTCCCTTCCTCCCTCTCTTCCTTTTTTTTTTGTCATGGAGTCTCACTGTCGCCCAGGCTAGAGTGCAATGGTGTGATTCTCAGCTCGCTGAAACTTCCATCTCCCAAGTTCAAGCAATTCTCCTGCATCAGCCTTCCTAGTAGCTGCGGTTACAGGCACATGGCACCACTCCCGGCTAATTTTTGTATTTTCAGTAAAGTGGGGGTTTCACCAAGTTGGCCAGGCTGGTCTCCATCTTTTGACCTCAAGTGATCTGCCTGCCTTGGCTTGCCGAAGTGCTGGGATTACAGGAGTGAACCACCGTGGCTGGCCTGGCTTGGTTTCTGCTGAAGTCATATTAATTATTGGCTTCTTATTTGGCACCTTACTGTTTTCCTGTAATTAGGATAAACTCTGAACTAGACATGAAAATTCCCATGAAATAGCAATGGAGGGAGTTTGGGCTGGCAGCTGGCTGAATTCATGGAGACACACTCAGCGAGAGGTGCCTTCAAATCATCCGCTTGGAGAGGCTCATTATGTGGGTGAACATGTGGGGCTGGAACTGGGGAGAGAAATCAAACTTGGAAATGAGGAGTCCCAGGTCCCAAGTATCTGGATGGAGAATGGGTGAAGTCTTGGAATTAACTGATGCTTCTTACCATAAGAAAGTAAGAGGGTCATGGCCCCAGGAAGATGATTTCCCAGAGGCCAATAATTAACTTTTGTTACTTTTTTTTTTTTGAGACCGAGTTTCGCTCGTTACCCAGGCTGGAGTGCAATGGCGCGATCTCGATCTCAGCTCACCGCAACCTCCGCCTCCTGGGTTCAGGCAATTCTCCTGCCTCAGCCTCCTGAGTAGCTGGGATTACAGGCACGCGCCACCATGCCCAGCTAATTTTTTTTAGTAGAGACGGGGTTTCACCATGTTGACCAGGATGGTCTTGATCTTTTGACCTCATGATCCACCGGCCTCGGCCTCCCAAAGTGCTGGGATTACAGGCTTGAGCCACCTTGCCCGGCCACGTTCGTAACTTTTAATTATGCAAAAGAACACCACACCTTCCTTGAGCTGTGTGTGTGTGTGTGTGTGTGTGTGTGTGTGTGTGTGAGAAACACAATATACATGCACATACCTGAGGGACATGGGGTGGGTCCAGGACAGCAATACAGGCCAGCCAAGGGCTCTGGTGCTCTGGCTTCCAAAAGGGGGCACCCCCTACCCTACCACCTCCTCCCCCTAGAACCAGGACCTGTGTATAAGCCTAAAACTCATCAAAATGTGTCACTTTTCAGCGGAGCAGGAAAAACAAAACCCACGTATGAATATCAGACAGGCAGCCTAGCATTAATCCCCAAGCATACCAACACCTCTGCTGAGTCAGCTTGTATAGAACCCAGCCTTGGAAGTCCATCTGTGGAGACACCGCCTTTTTTTCCAGCTTTGTTCTCCATATACATACCCTCCTCTTAACAGGGATAGAAGGGAAAACAATGTCTTATGGTAGAAAATTCCTTAACCTTCGAGGATATCCACAGCCGCCTCCCTCAACTTGCACAAACTTTAGTCCCACACACCCACTCGTGTGGATGGGCCAGATCAGCACCCAAGCAAGAGCCATGAGTGGAAGGCCTGAGTTAGCAAGCATCAGAGTTCATGGCTAACACTCAGTGGCAGCATGTCCTGCTGTCATGCTGCATGCAGGGCTAAGCTGAGACACTATTGTTCGCTGTTCAACTCTCCATTTATACAGACAGGGCACACCTCTTGACCAACAATGAAAGAACATGAACTGTTGTGCATTTTCCGTGGAAGTGGCCCAAAGGAGGTGTCACTGATAGGATAAACTGGTCATTCGAGTAAAAGAATCAGAGACCCTGTGGATTCTTATTTTAAGCTCACTGATTCTCTCTTTCTACCTTCGTTTGGTTACAGTCCAGAGATACCACAAGTACATCATTATGGAGGTGCAGGGGAAGACTCAGGCTACTGAAACACAGTCACCGTCAATGGGGAAAAGAAATTCATGGCTGCAGAAAGATGATGGCCAGTGGGCTGTTACCACCCACTATAAGGTCAAAGAATGTCCTCAGCTGGGCGCAGTGGCTCATGACTGTAATCTCAGCACTTTGGGAGGCCAAAGCGGGCAGATCATGAGGTCAGCAGTTCGAGACCACCCTGGCCAATATGGTGAAACCCT
This sequence comes from Leontopithecus rosalia, assembly GCA_028533165.1. Taxonomy (NCBI): domain Eukaryota; kingdom Metazoa; phylum Chordata; class Mammalia; order Primates; family Cebidae; genus Leontopithecus; species Leontopithecus rosalia. The sequence goes on along the minus strand of JAPYYA010004971.1, from coordinate 7,632 downwards.
GTCCCTATTGCTGGGTGTAGTGGCAGGTGCCTGTAATACAAGCTACTTGGGAGGCTGAGGCAGGAGAATCGCTTGAACCCAGGAGGTAGAGGTTGTAGTGAGCCAAGATCGTGCCACTAAACTCCAGCCTGGCGACAGAGTGAGACTCAGTCTCAAAAAAAAAAAAGTCCTGATGTGGAAAAGCTCTCTGCCAGAAAGCACAGTGGTAGTTGCCAGAGCCTGGGACTGCAGAAGTGGGGAAGTGTTGGTCAAAGGATACAAAACTTCAGTTAGAAAGAGGCCTAAGAGCGCTGCGGAGACGCATAGAGGAGCTCGTCCCCCCGCCGCTGCCGCCACTGGCCCATGCCGTCACCCCACTTCTCCACACCTCGGGAGCCACCCAGCCAGCCCCTGGTGCCGCGCCACCACGAGGACCTGCTCTCCCGACACCTCCCGCTACCCACGACACCTGCCTAGCCGCTCGCCAGCTGCCCGCGGGCCGCACACGTCCTCAGAGCCGGGCCTAGGGCGGGCGGCAGCGGCGGCTTGGCGCGGTCAGGCTGGGCTCTGTGGCGTCCCCATGGCCGCGGCCAGCTGGCGGGACGGCCCCGGCCAAGAGAAGTACCGACTCGTTGTGGTCGGCGTGGGCAAGTTGGCGCTCACCATCCGGTTCATCCAGTCCTATTTTGTAACAGATTATGATCCAACCACTGAAGATTCTTATACAAAGCAGTGTGTGATAGGTGACAGAGCAGCGCGGCTAGATATTTTGGATACACTTTGGGAGGCCGAGGCGGGTGGTTCACGAGGTCAAGAGATCAAGACCATCCTGGTCAACATGGTGAAACCCCGTCTCTACTAAAAATACAAAAACATTAGCTGGGCATGGTGGCGCGCGGCTCTAATTCCAGCTACTCAGGAGGCTGAGGCAGGAAAATTGCCTGAACCCAGGAGGTGGAGGTTGCGGTGAGCCGAGATCCATTGCACTCCAGCGTGGGTAACAAGAGCGAAACTCCATCTCAAAAAGAAAAAAGAAAAGAAAAGAAAAATCTCAATACATTATTGAGAGTAAAAATATAAACAGCCCATATTCACTAATAACAGTGCAACAAAAATCAGAAAACAGTATCAAACAACAAAAGCCTACATGCATGGTGGAAGCGGGGAGATGGTATTCAGAGGAAACCTTATACCTTTAAATGCACTTATTTGAAAAATTTTAAACGACTAGTAAAAATTACTTTTCCAGGACGCTGGAATAATATAAAAGATAACTTGAATCACTACATACACCAGAGTAGCTACACTTAAAAAGGCTGACTACACCAATGTTGGGAAATAAGTGGAGGGATCTCAAGTCTCCTATACTGTGAGTGGAGGTAAAAAGAGTTTAGGAAAAGGCCCAGGAATGCCTTATAAAATTAAGCACACACACGCCCTATAATCCAGCAATTCCACACCTAGGTAACACTAACAGAAATGAAAATACATGTCCACAAAAAAACTTGCATAGAGTATTCCGATACAAGGAACTTTATTCATACTAGTCAAGCCTGGAATCTGCTTAGGTGTCCAACAACAGGAGAATGGATAAACCAACTAGTATGTTCATACAGTGAAACATCATTCAGCAATAAACAGCAGCAACCTATGGCATGTATACAACATGGATGAATCTCAAAAGCATTGTGCTAAAAGGACACCAGGCTTAAGTGGCTATATGCTGAAGGGTGTCATTTCTGTGATGTTTAATAACAGGAAAAACTAGCCCATTATTTAACAAAATCAGAACAATGGGTGCCTGAAGTAGAAGGGAGGTGACTAGGAAGTTGAACAGCTGAAGCTGCAGATGTGACAGATGTCCTGTACCTGAATAGGGTGTTTGGACTGCAGAGATTTATGCGTTTGTTGGACCTTATTAATGCTATACTTAAGACGTGTGCGTTTCATTGGTATGCAAATTTTAACTGAAGAACCAGCAGCAGCAAGAAACACACCCACATACTGAACTCTCATTAATGATATACATGCTGATGCATTTCAGGGTAAATGTAAAAGTATCTGCAACTCAGCGAAATGAACCAAACATAAGATGGACTGATCAACAGATGGAGGATGAATGGAATGATAAGTGATAAAGCTAGCACACTAAAATGTAAATGCTAGCATCTGGCTGGCGAGTATATGAGTGCCCATTATAAAATTCCTTCAACTGTTCTGTATGTTTGAAATTTTTCATTATAAAATGCTAAGAAAAAGAAAACACCTTGAAACACAAAGGAAAGTATTCCTTGATAAAAAAAATTCAATTTAGATATTAATTCTCACCAAACCGACCTAAAACTTCATTGTAATTCCAATCAAAATACCATCAGAACTTTTCAAGGAAATTAGGACATTCTTTAACAAGACACAACATAAAAAACAAATTATTCATTTGTAAAAGTTTAATTTCTATATGACCAAGAAATAAGACATAAGGAATTATTAAAATTCATTAAGAAACAATGTAAAGGGAAAATGAACAAAGAATATGAACTGGCACTTCACAAAGAGATGTGAGTGCCAAGCCACATGTGTCCACACGCTTAGTCTCACTAGTAACCAGGGAAATGGAGAACACCAAGCCACATTTGTCCACATGCCCAGCCTCACTAGTAACCAGGGAAATGGAGAACACCAAGCCACGTGTGTCCACATGCCCAGCCTCACTAGTAACCAGGTAAATGGAGAACACCAAGCCACGTGTGTCCACACGCTCAGCCTCACTAGTAACCAGGTAAATGGAGAACACCAAGCCACGTGTGTCCACACGCTCAGCCTCACTAGTAACCAGGGAAATGGAGAACACCAAGCCACATTTGTCCACATGCCCAGCCTCACTAGTAACCAGGGAAATGGAGAACAAAGCAGGTCATTTATTCCTTTGTCATTCTTCAGGGTGGTGGAAGTTAACAAGTTTGGAAGTCATCTTATGGAAGATAAGGAGAAATGGGTCCTTAGAGGTTGTGTCGGGAAAGTAACCTACGAGTGACCACTTGACAGTATCAGTTACAAAAAGGGGATGCCTGTGCTCCTGCAGGTTTTCCTCTTCAGAATCTCTCCTAGAGAAACCCAGCCACAGGTCTCAGGGCCAGGGCAGGGAGATGAGGTGGCGCAAGTGGCTGGGATGCGGCTTTCCTAATGGAAATGCCCATCACTATGGAATAGGCACCTGCTCTGCACATGAGTCCAGAGAGAGGGAAAGAGAGCATCTGGAAACTTCAAATACACTGAGATGGAAAGATCTCCATGAATACGGTCAACGAAACATGTCAAGTAGAGCACTTTTTGTGTAAAAATGTACACAAAAGTGGTAAGTATTTCTTTTTAAAAATATTTTTATGTTCATTGTCAAAAAGCACTCCAGAAATTTCTCATCAACAGCGTATGGGTAAGCATATTTATTCATTGCCTCAGTAATACTGAGTAATTTATGTTCTTTTAAATAGTTTTTCAAGTTGATTGTTCTCTTAAAATGTACTTCTTTAGGTCAATTTATGTATGTACTGAGTGCCTAGAAACTCCCCAGACGATTTACCCTCACAACAAGGGAGGCGGGAGGCCAAGGTGGATGGATCACTTGAGGTTGGGAGTTTGAGGCCAGCCTGACCAACATGGCGAAACCCTGTCTCTACTAAAAATACAAACATTAGCTAGGTGGGGTGGTGTGCACCTGTAATTCCAGCTACTCGGGAGGCTGAGACACAAGAATTGCCCTAACCTGGCAGGCCAAGTTTGTAGTGAGTGGAGATTGTACCACTGCACTCCAGCCTAGGTGACAGAGTGAGACTCTACCTCAAAAAATAAAATAACTAAAATAAAATACATAAATATAAAATATTAGAAACTAATTACTGAACTTTTGAAATGACTTATATGCCTTTACCAAAGCTCCGTAATTGTGCTCATGGTGCAACTTCTTCTTTCCTTACTCTGTGTCTGAAGAATTATTAAGGAAAAATGCTCCATCACTATGCTTAGCACAGAATCTTCCCACATATCTTCCCTTAAAGGCCAGGTGTGGTGGTGCACACCTACAATCCCAGTGATTTGGGAGGGCAAGGCAGAAGACTGCTTGAGGCAAGAGTCTGTGACCAGTCTGGACAGCATAGTGAGACCCCATTTCTACAAAATATAAGAAAAAATTATCTGGGTGTGTGGTGGCACACGCCTAAAGTCGCAGTTACTTGGGAGGCTGAAGTGGAAGGATGGCTTGAGCCCAGGAGTGCAAGACTGCAGTAAGCTGTCATCATGCCACTGCACTCCAGTCTGGGTGAAAGAGCCAGACCATGTATTTAAAGAACAAAACAAAACAAAACAAAACTGCCCTCTGCAAGCAAGCTGCTGATGCCTGCTGAGACAGGTCGCCGCCCTGCCTAGCCTCCCATCATGGCATTGTAGCACATCATGGGTGGATAATGGGTACAAGGCCCAGGGAAACAGAAGTCAGCTAACACTGCACACTTCAGCAATCACATAGTGTTCATGCTATTGCTCAGAACATCTGAAGAGTGAAGCACTGCTCTCCAATTACATCTGAGTAGGAAATGCAGGAGGCCTGGATAGTCACTGCTCACCTCAGACATAGGCAACGGAATGAGCGCTCCTCCGTGTACACGATGGGGGAATGCCTGCAGTTCAGAGGGGCCTCTCCCAAGACAGCCCGGCCACAGTGGACAACCTTGTAATGGGAAACTAGAGGACCCAGTTCAAGGCCACTGCTGTCAGCAGCTCGCAAAGGAACATGAGGTTGGCTGTGAGCCTCTGTCTCCTCATCTGCAAGGTGGGGTTGAGACTCACATCCACTATCACAGGGTGGCCCAAGGCTCAGGGACACACATGTATTAACTGCATCTGGTGGTGCTGGGATTTCAGAGTGAATTATGTCTCTGTTTCCCAGTGTCTTAATGAGCCAGGATCCTTCCCGGTGTCCAGGAAACCTGGCCTGAATGCTTATACTCCTCTCAGTTGCCCACAGAAAGAAATTAACCATTTTTGTTTTTATGACATTTTTTCTATACAAGAAACATGGAAAATGCAAATGTTTCCCAACCCCAAACAAGCACGTGGCCGTCCCTATGTGAAGCCCAGCCAACTTCTAGCAAATTCTGCAAAGATATAAGCTGGCAGGATTTACAGCCCAGATTCTTACATAATAAAAACCTTCAGAGCATCAGAACGTGGTTTGGGGACAACAGATACTTACTGGAAGTTATTATTTGGGCTGTGCGTTGGACCTAAAAAGCGGAAACAGAAAGACAAGTTATTCATACTCCATGATTTGGAAAACAACCTTCAGATCAGGCCAGTGGCAAACAGGCTGAAGCCAGCGGGCTCACTGGCGGGCAGCTGTCCTCCGGCCTCAGGCTCCGATTTCCTGAGGAGCTCATGATTTCCGTTTGAGGCTGGAAACCACACACAGGGAAGGGCGCTTTGTCACTGAGGGCATTTTTGGTTTTGGAGCTTCTGCCGTCCTTTCTGTCTCTCTTCTCATCTAGTCCTTACACACAAAATCTGTTTTACTACTTGTAATAGCATGGCATGGGCGTGGGTGGCAGGGCCAGGGCATTCATTGCCTGGGAGTTTTTCACAGCTGGGATGAAGGGGACACATTCCTTCCTGCCACTTAATTCCTTCACCACGTGTGACGAGCACAGAGATTCAGAATGGTCATTGAGCTCAGCTCTCTCCCCACCCCAGCCAGGCCAGCCTCGGGCCCCGCCCAGCCATCCTGCAGCTTGATCACCCTCCCAGGGACACCTGACCTCCTAACACTCGACCTTCCCACAAAACACCACAGCTCCCGGTGCACGCCTGGGATTGTCTTCTGGGCTCCAGGTCTATAAACCAGTCCATTTGCGTCTATTTTGTTTTTGTTTTTTGTGTTTTTTTTTTTTTTGAGATGGAGTTTCGCTCTTGTTACCCAGGCTGGAGTGCAATGGCGCGATCTCGGCTCACCACAACCTCCGCCTCCTGGGTTCAGGCAATTCTCCTGCCTCAGCCTCGTGAGTATCCGGTATTACAGGCATGCGCCACCATGCCCAGCTAATTTTTTGTATTTTTAGTAGAGACGGGGTTTCACCATGTTGACCAGGATGGTCTCAATCTCTTGAACTCATGATCCACCTGCCTCAGCCTCCCAAAGTGCTGGAATTACAGGAGTGAGCCATGTTTTTTGTTTTTGAGACAGAGTTTTATTCTTGTCACCCAGGCTGGAATGCAATGGCGTGATCTCGGCTCACTGCAACCTTCACCTCCTGGGTTCAAGTGATTCTCCTGCTTCAGCCTCCCGAGTAGCTGGGGCTACACCAGCTACATGCCCACCACCACGCCCAGCTAATTTTTCTATTTTCAGTAGAAACGAGGTTTTGCCATGTTAGTCAAACTGGTCTTAAACTCCTGACCTCAGGTGATCCACCCACCTTGGCCTTCCCAAGTGCTGGGATTACAGGCATGAGCACCGCAACCAGCCCTGTTTTCTTTTATTACTAGTAAATGGTAACAGATCAAGCTGGGGCACATGAGGAAGGCCCTAGGGAATGGTTTCATTGCTCTCCCATCGTGCTGACTCCTGTGTTCAGTTTCAAATAGCAACTGGACCTCTCACTCAGTGGCTGGGAACCTTCCTATCTGCTGACCCACTCAACTTCACAGTCCCACTCACCCAGCCGCACAAACAGGACACCGGTGGCAGTAATGGTCTTCATCCCGTTGGTGGCCACGCACTGGTAGTAGCCAGTGTCCATGGTGTCCAGGTCTTGGATTCGCAGTCGCGAGCCGTATTCTGTCTTCCGGATGATGATCCGCTGCGGCTCCTGCACCACCGGGGCGTCATTATTCAGCCACCGCACGTTGGGGGGTGGGTTTCCCGCCACCTTGCAGTACAGAATTGCTGTCTGGCCTTGGACAATGGTGATATTGTTTACTGGTTCCAGAAAATTCAGAAAGTAACCTGCCAAGGAGAGGGGTCACAAAAGAGCAAGCTTCAGTGAGGGCTGGAAGGAAGGGCTACGCAGTGGCTCCATTATGAACTCCTCCGAGAGAAGGTTTCAATTTTCTGTCACCTACATAAAATAGGTTCTTGTTATCTGCGGTCCATATCTTCTAGCATGCTACGCGGAACACTGAATTCATGAAGACTGAGTCACTGCTCCTACGGGAAATACAGAGTCAAATTCCTGCGAGCCTCTTGTCATATTTCCATCAACCAACCAGTACATAACCTTGGTTTATGTGTGTTTTGTTTAAAGACACCATATTCAATGTGTGCTGTTGATTCCTTCATGCTGAACCCACGGCCAACAGCCTCATAACTCACACCTGAATGAAGCTTCTCTCACACAATTTTCTCCATGAGGCATGTCGCATCCTTCTTGCACTTAGGAACACCAGACCACTTCAGCACTGTGCCTGGGGGCCATCACAAACAGTAAAATCACCAACAAAAAGCCCAATTATACAAGAAACGTGGCACTAAATAGGCCAAGAAAAGGACACATGTTCACAGTTGAGAGCAGAAACCGGGAAGCCGAGCATCGCCTTGTTCAATCCCAGCTGGGACACAACATTTTACGGCCTTGGGCGTGTCTGTGAAAGACCACAAAAGCACCA
>JAPYYA010004970.1:0-11243 GCA_028533165.1 Leontopithecus rosalia | reverse complement strand
AACCCCGTCTCTACTAAAGATACAAAAATTAGCTGGGCATGGTGGCGCGTGCCTGTAATCCCAGCTACTCGGGAGGCTGAAGCAGGAGAATTGCCTGAACCCAGGAGGCGGAGGTTGCGGTGAGCCGAGATCGCGCCATTGCACTCCAGCCTGGGTAACAAGAGCGAAACTCCGCCTCAAAAAAAAAAAAAAAAAAAAATTTTCCAGATCTGTAGCTAGCACCACACCTCAGGTCCCATTCTCCCGTCTCTACGTTCAGCAGGTCCACATGACAAGGCCTCCCTCAGAAAGAGCTACCCCAACCTAGGACAGATGCAAACAAGCTCTTCTCCCTCTCCGTCCCTCCAGGTGCCTAGATTCCCTATCTCCTTCCTCCGTAGGCTAACCGGCTGTCTTCCGGATAGCTCACCTCCACTGCCTATCTGTTACCTAACTGGGGGTGACAAACCAAGTCCTCACACCTTCAGGTTTACAAGGCAAACACTCCAGGAACTTACTTCTTGAATACCAGTATCTTCCAAACAGTGCTCTAAACAGGTAAAAGTTATAATACAAACTCTATATAGTTTTGTCATAAAGACACCAAAAATGGCAGCCTTTTATTTTATTTTTATGAAAAATCTGGTTGATATGGTTGTCACTCTAACATTAGATCTAAATGGAATTAGAGTAGTGGCAAAAGGTTGGTTGTAGTGGCTCACACCTGTAATCCCAGCACTTTGGGAGGCCAAGGTGGGAAGATCGTTTGAGGCCAGGAGTTTGAGACCAGCCCAGGCAACAAAGTGAGACCTTGGCACTACAAAAAATAGAAAAAAATGAGTCAGGTATGGTGGGGTGTGTACCTGTAGACCCAGCTACTTGGGAAGCTGAGGTGGGGGGGAAATCACTTGATGTGGGGAGGCTGAGGCTGCAGTGAGCCAGCCTGGGGAGACAGAGTGAGACAATGCCTTAAAAAATAAAGAAAGAAAAGAAAAGGAAAAAAAGGAAAGAAGGGAAGGAAGGGAAGGCAGGAAAAAGGAGAGAGGAGGGGAGGGAAGAGGAGAGAAGGAAAGGAGAGGGAAGGAGAGGGAAGGAGAGGGAAGGAAAAGGAAGGAGAAGGAACAAGGGAGAGAGGAAGGGAAAGGAAGAAAAAACGAAGGGAAGACAGGAAGGCAGAAAGAAAGAATAAGAAAGAATAGGGGTAAAGAGCTTGGACTCTTGAGCCAGACTGCCTGAGTCAGAATCAGGCCTCTGCGACTGTACTCTCTGGATCAAGCATTAGTTTGTGTGGCTCAGTTTACTCATCTGTAAAATGGTGATAAAAGCTACCTGCCTCATGGGACTGTTGAGACTTCAATAATATATGTAAAGCATTTAGACCACCGCCTAGCACATAGTAAATATTATCGAAAAGTATTAACATTCATCTCTCCTAATGTCCAGATTTACTTCTTTGTGATATTTCTCTATTCCGCTTAGACTCAAAATTTTCAGTTCAACCTGCTTCTAAAATTTCCATACCAGGAAACAATGATAATGTTAAGAATTTTAGCCGGGCGCGGTGGCTCAAGCCTGTAATCCCAGCACTTTGGGAGGCCGAGGCGGGTGGATCACGAGGTCAACAGATCGAGACCATCCTGGTCAGCATGGTGAAACCCCGTCTCTACTGAAAATTACAAAAAAAAATAGCTGGGCACGGTGGCGCGTGCCTGTAATCCCAGCTACTCGGGAGGCTGAGGCAGGAGAATTGCCTGAACCCAGGAGGCGGAGGTTGCGGTGAGCCGAGATCGCGCCATTGCACTCCAGCCTGGGTAACAAGAGCGAAACTCCGTCGCAAAAAAAAAAAAAAAGAATTTTATTTCTTAAATTCATCTTGCTTAGTCAAAACTACTAGAACAAATTCTCATTTATGTCCTAGCAGCTATTAACATTTCACTAAATATAAATACAAGCATTTAAAGTACGGGAGTAATGGAGCAACTGCCAAGCCAAAAGCTGGCTATCTATCAGAACATATACATGACACACCCCTATTAAAAAAAAAGGGCGGGGAGGAATAATACGGTCATATGGATGTTTGTCTATCTGTCAAATGGTTCTGAAAAGTTTCACAGTGGCCTACTGACAGGGAGAACTGTCTGTTTGGGGGAAGGGATATGAAAACTTTTCACTGTATATGCCTTCTTATCTTTCAAATCTAAAGCAGCAAATGCATTACCTAGACAAGATTTAATTTTTAAAATGGGGGTGCAGAGGGGAATCATTAAACAAGTACTCTGGAAGCCAGGTGTCAAGCCTCAATTTGCTACTATTTGTGTTATCTTGTGCAAGCTGCTTAACCTCTGAGTCTCAGACAAAGCAAGGAGCAATAAATACTTCCAGGTTCTATTTTTTTTTTGAGATGGAGTTTCACTCTTGTTGTCCAAGTGATCCTCACATCTCGGCCTCCCAAGAAGCTGGAACTAAAGGCATGCACCACCATGACCAGTTAATTTTTGTAAAGACAGGGTTTTGCCCTGTTGCCTCAGCTGGTCTGAAACTCCTGAGCACTCCAGGCTGGAGTGCAATGGTGTGATCTTGGCTCACTGTAGCTTTCGCCTCCTGGGTTCAAGTGATTCTCCTGCCTCAGTCTCCCGGGCAGCTATTACAGGTGCCCACCAGCATACCTGGCTGTTTTTCTTTTCTTTTCTTTTTTTTTTTTTTTTTGGAGATGGAGTTTCACTCATTGCCCAGGCTGGAATGCAGTGGTGTGAACTTGGCTCACTGCAACCTCCACCTCCAGGGTTAAAGAGATTCTCCTGCCTCAGCCTCAGGAGTAGCTGGGATTACAGGCACACACCACCACACCCAGGTAATATTTTATATTTTTAGTAGAGACAGGGTTTCACCATGTTGGCCAGGCTGGTCTTGAACTCCTGGCTTCAGGTGATCTGCCCACCTCAGCCTCCTACAGTGCTAGAATTACAGACGTGAACAACCACACTTAGCCCTAGGTTCTATTCTAATTCTAGAAGTTGTATTATCTCAATGGGGTAGTAAATAGATGGTACTTTTTTTTTTTAAAGATATGGGAGAGGCAATAACCCAACATTTTGTAAAACAAGGCAACTCTTTTTGGGGACTTGATTTTCAAATACAGTGGACCCTTGAACAACACAGTTTTGAGCTGCATGGGCCCATTTATATGTGGATCTTTTCCAACCAAATGGAGACCTGCATATATAGAGGCCCAACTTTTTACATAGTCAGGTTCTGCAGGGCCCACAGTGGAGACTTGAGTATGCCAGGATTTTGGTAGAAACAGAGGTCCTGGAATCAACCTCCTACGGTATATGTCCTACACACATACCATAGGACAACCGAACTACTTTTACAGGTTTAAGAAACATAAATTTGTCAAGCCTATTAACCTTTCCAAATCATCTGTACTATTCTTACATAGAAACCCTTCTTAGAGGGGGTCTAATATATAGGAAATACCTACACAGATTATTCTGCAAATAAGAGCTGGGGGCAGTGGCTGATGCCAGTAATCCCAGCACTTTGGGAATCCGAGGCGGGCAGATCACCTGAGGTCAGGAGTTCAAGGGGGTCAGCCTAGCCAACAAGGCAGGACCCCATCTCTACTAAAAACACAAAAATTAGCCAGGCATGATGGTGGGTGCGTATAATCCCAGCTACTAGGGAGGCTGAGGCAGGAGAATCACTTGAACCCGGGAGGCAGAGGTTCCAGTGAGCCGAGAGTTTACCACTGTACTCCAAGCTGGGTGACAGAGCAAGACTCATCTCAAAAAAAAAAAAAAAAAAGAATATTCTGCATATTAGTTTCTCTTGCACAACTTCAAAATTGTTTTAAATGAACACATTTTTTATGCTATGCCATGAAGTCAGCAATAAAATACATTAAAACAATGGTGAAACATACAACGACTATCTATAAGAAACTTATTACACGTAAAGACATTTATTACCAAACACTGAAATAAAGTAACACCTCCAATCAATGGTAATAGCAATAACTGAGGACAGACTTTATTTCAGGAACATAGATGTTATCACTTTTCATCCTAACATTCAGCTGGCAAAGTAGGTTTGTTTCTTGAGACAGGATCTCTCTCCACCACCCAGGCTGGAGTGCAGTGGCACCATCATGGCTCACTCCACAGTGACCTCAGCCTCCTGGGATCAAGTGATCCTCACATCTTGGCCTCCCAAGAAGCTGGAACTAAAGGCATGCACCACCATGACCAGTTAATTTTTGTATTTTTTGTAAAGACAGGGTTTTGCCCTGTTGCCTAGGCTGGTCTGAAACTCCTGAGCTCAAGATATCTGCCAGGTGTCAGCCTCCCACAGTGCTGGGATTACAGGTGTGAGCCAGGCCCTAAGCAGGTGAAAAAAAATCCCTATTTAAAATAAGAAATTGAGGCACCATGAAGATAAGACCACAAGTCTAAGAACTGGGAGAGCCAGAAGCCCCCCCAAATCCCTTAGATTTGAGCTCAGTATACCACACCAAGGGGGCCGGGAAGGCTAACTTAATGTTAGCTGGCAAGTTGGTGCAAGTTTTCAGTAGAATTTTCATCGATTTATGGGAAAATGGGGAAAAGTAAGGAAACAAAATAAACTTTTTTTTTCTTTTTGAGACGGGAGTTTCACTTTTCCAGCCCAGGCTGGAGTGCAATGGCACCGTCTCCACTTATTCCAACTTTTGCCTCCCGGATTCAAGTGAATCTCCTGCCTCAGCCTTCAGAGTAGCTGAGATTACAGGTGCACACCATCACGCCCAGCTAATTTTGTATTTTTAGTAGAGACAGGGTTTCACTATGTTAGCCAGGCTGGTCTGAAAGTAAACTTTTCAATGTAACTAAATGATTCCATGTAAAGATCTTTTATTCTGGCCAGGAATGGTGGTTCACACCTGTAATCCCAGCACTTTGGGAGACTGAGGCGGGTGGATCATGAGGTCAAGAGTTTGAGACCATCCTGGCCAACATGGTGAAACCCATCTCTACTAAAAATACAAAAATTAGCTGAGTGTGGTGGTACATGCCTGTAGTCCCAGCTACTCAGGAGGCTGAGGCAGGAGAATCAGATGAAAGCGGGAGGCGGAGGTTGCAGTGAGCTGAGATTGTGTCCAGCCTGCTGACCGAGCAAGACTTCATCTCAAAAAACTAAAAAATAAAATTTATTGTGAGAGATTCTGTTCTTTCAAATTGAGTGGAAATATCCTTTTGTTAAATGGAATGATGGTGACAGGAGACAGTGGTATGATATTTGTTTTTATTGGCTGTACCTGGTGGAAATAAAAAGTCAGGCTGGGCGTGGTGGCTCACACCTGTAATCTCAGCACTTTAGGAGGCCGAGGAGGGCGGATCATAAGGTCAAGAGATCAAAACAATCCCGGCCAACATGGTAAAACCCTGTCTCTACTAAAAATACAAAAATTAGCTGGGTGTGGTAGCACATGCCTGTAATCCCAGATACTTGGGAAGCTGATGCAAAAGAATCACTTGAACCCAGGAGGTAGAGCCTGCAGTGAGCTGAAATCACGCCACTGCACTCCAGCCTGGCTATAGAGTCAGACTCCATCTCACACACACCAAAAAAAAAAAAAAAAAAAAAAAAATCAGCATTTCTATTGCAGCCTCCTAATTTGGGGGAAGTATTTCTTTAGAAATCTAAAAATCTAGCCCTTTACATCATTATGGCCCAAAAATAACAGGGGACTTTACAGACAGGTAATATATGCCCCTCAAGATTCTCTCATTAACCTCTACCTTATTCTGTTTGGATTAGGACATTTGGGGATTGTGAAATGAGAATAAAGTTGAGTATAAGCAATCCAAAACCATGTGCTAACACTGGATCCTGGAAGAGGACTTTCTTCAGAATCTTTTTCATCTGTTAACTTTCTCTGAGATCAAACTTTCTTTTCCTAAAAGAGTCACATCTTTGAGTACTACTGCTACATGGCAATCACTACTCAAAAGAAACTAACTTGAGGTGTCCAATAATCAGCTTTCATTTAAAGTCTCTTTCAGCTTGACAAAATAAAAAACTTGCAATGTTTTGTGTACCTACTTCCAAAAAAAAATTAGCCTATGTATGTATATATGTGATTATACATGTACATATATGTGTGTGATTTTCATCAGCCTGTTTATAAACTATTTCCAAAATAAGTTGACCGTAAATTCATTTGTTAAATGAGTCGTTTATAAACTACTTGATTTTTGCAAGTAGTTTATAAACAGGCTGATCAAACCGAACAAATTTCTTAAAATAATTTCACTGTATAGATAGCAAGTAAGTTATTTACTCTTATTAGTATTTTTACCTAACCTTTAACAAGCATCTAAGTGAAACTGTTTTATGTCCACAGCTACACAATGAAACGCTTTCAGTCACAACATATTAAATTCACATTTAAAACTATAAAGATATATACAGTTACCTTTAGTCTTACATGTTCTTATATATACTTTTAATATACTTTTTGATGTTTTATGATGCACACTCAGCTCTTGTAGGATATATAACTATGAGAATATTTAGAATATATGCTTATTAAATGGTTGAAAACACTCTTTCTTCAAAAAAAAGTCAGAACTTAAGCATAAAGTATTCCTTCCACACCCCAATGTTAAAAGGCCCATTTACTATAGACTACTTGTTTCCAAAAAAATTTTAAATTGGTAATAATTCCACTTAAATTCCATATTAACCTAGGATCAAAAGTTATTTTTAGTTCTTGTTTCTTAAATACTTGAAATGTGCTGCTGCATGATGTTTTCCTTATATATTTATTCATTGAATTAACTTCAGGAGGAATGTACTTATGAGTTTAAAAGTCCTTTCCCAAAGTGGAAATAACATAAAAATGTTTGCATAAAAGACACTCAGTGGTTCGCAAAGGGATCTGAGAGTCTAATCAGCCTATTAACTTGGTTCTGAATACCCAACAACAAATGTGAGCTTTTCTGTCACACCTATATACTTTCCCCTGTAAACTGATACTTACATTTTAAATGCATTTTTAAAATGTTTCATCTGCCCATGTGATAATTATTTCCCCTGTACAAAGCTACAGGATTTTGGTTTAAGAGCAAATGAGATAGAGTATCTGGTCCAAGAGAAGGCTAAGTGGAAAGATCTGCTCCCTGAAGTTTGTAACCTATAACAAGACACACTCCAATGCTACCTTGTTCACGTAATCAACAATAAGTGAGTCGAAATAAACTAGTGAGCTATACATTTCTGTCTACGTGCCAATTTACCAATCAACAGGAGGGGAAGACTGCTCAAATGTGACTGCTGTTAACAAACAAGTAAATAGTTAGACATCGTCTCTATTAAATCCGTAACCTATCAATTCTGAAATCATTCCTCCGACTTTTATGTTTTTAATATTCCTAAAAAAAACAAACAGCAGCAGCCACCTTTAAAATGTAAATTCCTCCCTTTTTCAAAGTAACCTGCCTAGAAAAATTTAATGCATTAAAATAACAGACAAACCCATTGCAACATCAAAAAAATAAAACACTAAAATGATCAGTAACACCAACCAATGGCTCCAGTCTAGCAAAGCGTGTTATGGGTATGCTATTACACTAATACGCGACAACGTTTAAAAGTCCTCCCAATGCCTAAAACACCACCATACACATAACATTTGTCCTTTACTCCAACGAAGCCTAAACTCAGGCCATTTCCCCCTCCTGGCGCACTGAAATACACAAGGGGAAATCCAAGGAATCAGGTATGTTAAGTGCCGGCATCTTCTCCAGAGTAGGGTCAAATTCGTGATCGCCCGCAAATGTCACCGTCCCAGGAACTCCGAATCCTCACTGGCGCTGGAGTACGGAGGCCTGACCGCGGAAACACCTGTCCTAGCACCAGGAAGACACCGGGGAACGCAAGCCCCCGAGCCCGCGCTAGCCCCAAAGCTCGGCTGCAGCGACGGGCGACAAGAGGTGGCCGCCGGCCTGGCGGGTGCGGCGCACAGGGTCCCACACCCCCGTCCGCCTCCCCAGGACCAGGAAACCTGTCAGGCCGGCGCGGACCCACCTCCGCGGGCCCCCGCGCTCCAGCGCAGCGCGGCCCCGGCCTCCGGGCTGCCCTCTGCCACCTCATCCCTCCCCGGCGGCCTGGCGGCCCCGCCACCTCCCCGCGCGGCCTGGGCTCGGGGCGCCCCTCACCCCCGGGCGGCAGCGCCCGGCTCGGACACCGTCCGCTCCCCAGCGGCCCGGGCCCCGCCGCCCCCAGGCCCGAGCTCCCGCCGCGCGCTCCCCACCCCAGCCTCCGCCCTCGCCCCGCGCGGCCGCTCCCGGCCCACTCCCCCACGCCGGCTACCTGGAGGCAAGGGCGGCGGAGCACTTCACCCACGGCCCCAGGTCGCAGAGGGCCCGGTGCTCGGGGTCCCGCTCCTTCTCCCGCTCCACGTGGTAGGCGTAGATGGAGAGCAGGATCCCAGCCGCGCACACGGCGTACCGGGCCACCCGCTCCCACCGCGGCACCGACACTCTCAGCAGGACGGGCGCCGCCATCTTCGCCCCGCCGCCGCCGCCGCCGCCGCCGCCGCCGCCTCCCTCCGCCTCCACCTCAGCCGCCGCCGCCCGTCGGGGCCCGACCCAGCCGCCGCCGCGGCCGCCACCGCCGCCGCCGCCGCGCCCCATTGGCTCGGTGGCCTGCTCCGGGCCCCGCCCCCACAGGCGCGCGGCCCAACCGCCCCGAAACCAGTGAGGCGGGCGGAGCGGGGACGGCGCGCGCGGGCGCGGAGAAAGGGGGCGGAGCGCGCAACCGCCGGGGAGGCCGGATCCGCCGGCGGAGGCTGAGGCGGTGCCGCCGCGGAGCGCGAGAGGGGCGGGGCCCGGGTTGGGGGGCGGGGCCGGGAGGGGCGGGGCCAGGAGGGAGGGATTTAGGGGAGCCGTTGCAAGGATCCCACTGTGGGTGACTGGGTGAGCCCTCGGCCCCTCCCTCTGGGGATGGCCATCCGTTGCCGTCCTTTTCCCCTTTTCCGTCGTTATCACTTGATATTTCTTATCCAATCCAAATCTCCCCTGGCCAAGGCTTGGAGCTCCTGAGCCACACTCCTATGACCTGATCTTCCCACCACCATCTCCGGACACTTTGTGTTCAACTTGTGCAAAACTGTTTTTTTTAATGTGCAAAACTATGTTTTAAATTAAAAACCTATTTTTAAAACATGATTTATGGGCCGGGCGCGGTGGCTCACGCCTGCAATCCCAACACTTTGGGAGGCTGAGGCAGGTGGATGACTTGAGGTTAGGAGCCCGAGACCAGCCTGGCTTACCTGCTGAAACCCCCGTCTCTACTGAAAATAATAATAATAATAATAATAAAAATTAGCCACGCATGGTGGTGCGCACCTGTAATCCCAGCTACTTGAGAGTCTGAGGCACAAGAATCGCATGAACCCAGGAGGCAGAGGTTGAAGTGAGCAGATATTGCACCACTGCACTCCATCCTGGGCCATAGAGGGTAAGTCTCAAAAAAAAAAAAATTTAGAAATGCCTTGCTTCTCTGTAAGTTGAATTTGAGGTGGCTTATCATAATTTATATCATATATCAAATATAGATGAGCTAATAAAATTAATACGAAGAAAAGGAAAAGTCAGCATCAGGCATGGTGACTCATGCTTGTAATCCCAGCACTTTGGGAGGCTAAGGCAGGCGGATCACCTGAGGTGACCAACATGGAGAAAGCCTGTCTCTAATAAAAATACAAAATTAGCCAGGTGTGGTGGCGCATGCCTGTGATCCCAGATACTACTCGGGAGTCTGAGGCAGGAGAATCCCTTGAACCTGGGAGGCAGAGTTTGCAGTGAGCTGACATCGCGCCACTGCACTCCAGTCTGGGCAACAAGAGTGAAAGTCTGTCTTGTTTCAAAAAAAGAAAAAAGAAAAAAAAAAAGTCAGAATAAAATGAAAGGCCAGGAATAAGAACACAGATAAGCAGGTCATAGGGGCTTACACAGTTATTAAAATTGGGTCATACGTTTGGCTCTGAGCGTCCTGGTGGCCAAAACTAAAAGGAAAACACATGTATGCGCTTTTCTCACTGTCTCTAATAGGAAACACAGTGTTCTTAGAGACTCTCAGTGTTTCCCTAGTTGCAGGGGCTTTATATAGTGATTTTGAGTAATAAGCAATATCCTTGTATTGGTTACTTATTGGTGGGTAAAAATCGCCCCAAATTTAGCAGCTTAATAAACAACAAACTTTTTTTTCCTCAGTTTCAGTGGGCTTGGAATCTGGGTGAGGTTAGCTGTGGCCTCTGGCTCAGGCTCTCATGAGGATATGATCAAGCTGTCAGCCAGGGCTACAGCTCTCTCAGGGCTTCACAATCCTTTTTCAAACTCACATCCACGGCTGCTGGGAGGCCTCAGGTCCTCTAAGGTTGTTGGCTGGAGACCTCAGTTCCCCTCCACTTGCACCTCTTCACGAGAAGCAGCTGGCTTGCCCCAGGGCTAGGGAGGGGAAAGAGGAAGAGAGAGAAAAAGAAAATGAGAGATCACAGTCCTTTTCTGTAACCTAATCCCAGAAGTGACATCCTATCGCTTTTACGTATTCTATTGCTACTTAGAAAATAGTACCTAGGTCCAGCCATGCACAATGGCTCACACCTGTAATCCCAGAATTTTACGAGGCCGAGGTGGGTGGATTACCTGAGGTCAAGAGTTCAAGACCAGCTGGGCTCGGAGGCTCACACCTGTAATCCTAGCACTTTGGGAGACCAAGGTGGGTGGATCACCTGAGGTCAGGAGTTCAAGACCAGCCTGACCATCATGGTGAAACCCCATATTTATTTATTATTTATTTATTTATTTATTTATTTTTTGAGACGGAGTTTCACTCTTGTTACCCAGGCTGGAGTGCAATGGCGCGATAGCGGCTCACTGCAACCTCCGCCTCCTGGGTTCAGACAATTCTCCTGCCTCAGCCTCCCAAGTAGCTGGGATTACAGGCACACGTCACCATGCCCAGCTAATTTTTTGTATCCTTAGCAGAGACGGGGTTTCACCATGTTGACCAGGATGGTCTCGATCTCATGACCTCGTGATCCACCCTTCTCGGCCTCCCAAAGTGCTGGGATTACAGGCTTGAGCCACTGCGCCCGGCCTATTTTTATTTTTATTTTTTTATTTATTTATTTTTTTTTTTTTGAGACGGAGTTTCGCTCTTGTTACCCAGGCTGGAGTGCAACGGCGCGATCTCGGCTCACCGCAACCTCCGCCTCCTGG
>JAPYYA010000497.1:0-83411 GCA_028533165.1 Leontopithecus rosalia | reverse complement strand
TCTTTCTTTGCCTTGCCTTGGCTCGAATTGCCTTGCCTGGCATTGCCTTGCCTTTTCTTGTCTTCACTTACTTTGCTTTGCCTTTTCTTGCGTTGCCTATAATTGCCTTGCCTTGTTTGTATTTTGTTTGCATTGCCCTGCTTTTCCTAGCCTGGAATTGCCGTGTCTTAAGTTGTTTTTTCTTGGCTTGTCTTGCCTTGTCTTGCCCAGAACTGATCTTTCTTGCATTATGTTGCCTGAAATTTCCCTGGTTGGAATTGCACTTCTTTCCCTGCCTTGTCTGGAATTGCCTTGCCTTTCCTTGCTTGGAATTGACTTTCCTGGAATTGCCTTGCCATTTCTCGCCTTGCCTTGCTCTGCCTAAAATTTCATAGCCTGGAATTGCCTTGCCTTACCTTGCCTGTAATTTCCTTACCTGGAATTGACCCTCCTTACCTTGCCTTGCCTTGCCTTGACTTGCCGTCCTTTGCCGTACCTAAAATTGACTTTCCTGAATTTATCTTGCGTTGTTTTGCCTTGCCTTAAAGATCTTGCCTGATATTGTTCTACATTGCCTTGCCCTGTCTTGCCTGGAATTGCCTTGACTGGAATTGCCTCGCTTTGCCTTAGCTGAAATTGCCTTGTCTAAAATTGCCTTTTCCTGCCTTCTCTTGCCTTGCCTTGCCTGAAATTGCCTTCCCTTGCGTTGCCTGGAATTTTCTGCTTGGAATTGCCTTGCATTGCACTGCATTGCCTTTCCTTGCCTTGCATTTTCTTGCCTGAAATTGCCCTGCCTTGTTTTCCCTGGAATAACCTTGCCTGGAATTGCCTTTTTGTTCATGCCTTGACTTTCTTTGTTTTGACTTTTCTTGCCTTGTCTAGAATTGCCTCGCCGTCTCTGTATTTTGTTTGCCTTGCCTTGCTTTGCCTAGGCTGGAATTGCCCTGTCTGAGATTGTTTTTTCTTGGCTGGCCTTTCATTGTCTCGAATTGCCTTGCCTTTAATTGCCTTCCCTTGTCTTCCTCAGAACTGACCTTTCTTGCATTACGTTGCCTGAAATTTCCCTGCCTGGAATTGCACTGCTTTGCCCTGCGTTGCCTGGAATTGACTTGCCTTTCCTTGCCTGGAATTGATGTTCCCAAAATTGCCTTGCCTTTCCTTGCTCTTCCCTGCATGGAATTGCCTTGCCTAAAGTTTTCTTGCCTGGAATTTCCTTGCTATACCTTGCCTTCCCTTGCTTTGACTGGAATTGCCTAGCATGGAATTGCCCTGCCTTGCTTTGCCTGGAATTGTCTTTTCCAAAATTGCTTTGCTTTGCCTTGCCTTTCCCTGCATGGAATTGCTTTGCTTGGAGTTGTCTTGCCTGGAATTGCCTTCCCATTCCTTGGGTTGTTTTGCTGTGCCTGAAATTGCCTAGCCTTGAATTTCTTTGCCTTGCCTTGCCCGGAATTGACCCTCCTTACCTTGCTTTGCATTGCATTGCGTTGCCTTGCCTTGCCTTGCTGTGCTTAAAATTGAATTTCCTGAAATTACCTTGCATTGTTTTGCCTTGCCTTAACGAGCTTTGCCTGGAATTGTCCTAAATTGCCTTACCCTGTATTTTCTGGAATTGCCTTGCCTGGAATTGCCTTGCTTTGCCTTAGCTAGAATTGCCTTGTCTAGAATGTCTTTCCCTGCTTTGTCTCGCCTTGCCTTGCCTGAAATTGCCTTTCCTTGCGTGCCTGGTATTTTCTTGCTTGGAATTGCCTTGCATTGCCTTGCCTTTTTTTGCCTTGCTTTTCCTGGCCTGAAATTGGTCTGCTTTGTTTTCCCTGGAATAACCTTGCCTGGAATTGCCTTGTCTTGCCTTGCCTTTACTGGAATTGCCCTGTTTTGAATTGCCTTGATTGCCTTGCCTTTCCTTTCATTGCCTGGAATTGCCTTGGTGAGAACTGCCTTGCCTTCCGTTGCCTTGCCTTGCCTTATCTGGAATTGCCTTGGCTTGTCTAAGCTGGTACTGCCTTGTCTAGAATTGCCTTTTTCTGTCTTGTCTTGCCTTGCCTTATCTGGAATTGCCTTGGCTTGTCTAAGCTGGTACTGCCTTGCCTAGAATTGCCTTTTTCTGTCTTTTCTTGCCTTGCCTTCCCTCCAATTGCCTTGCCTTGAATTACCACGAATTGCCTTGCCTTACATTGCCTTGCCTTACATTGCCTTGCTGTGCCTGAAATTGCCTTTCCTAGAATTCCCTTTCCTTAGCTTGTCTGGAATTGCCTTGCCTAGTCTTGCCTGGAATTGTCTTGCCTTGTCTTGCCTTACTTTGCATGAAATTACCTTGCCTTGCAAGGCCTGAAATCGCCCTGCCTGGCATTGTCTTCTTTTGCCTTGCCTTGATTTTCCTTATCTCAAAATGTATTGTTTTGAGTGTCCCTGTTTTTTCTTGCCACGAATTGACTTGTCTGGAGTTGCCCTGATTTGCCTTGCCTTTGTTACCTAGAATTGCCTTGCTTGGTATTGCCCTGCCTTGCTTTGTCTTGCCTAAAATTACCCTACCTGAAATTGCCCTGCCTTGCCTTGCCTTGTGGGGAATTGCCTTGTTTTGCCTTGCCTTGCCTTGGCTAAAATTGCCTTGCCTAGAATTGCATTGCTTTACCTTACCTTGCCTTGCCTGAAATTGCTTTTTCTTCCCTTGCTTGGAATTACCTTGTTCGGAGTTGTCTTGCCTTTAATTGCCTTGACTTGCTTTGTTTTCCCTTTTTTGTTTTCCTTGCCTTGCCTCGAATTGCCTTGCTTGGAAATTTCCTGCCTTGCTTGCCTCGAATTTCTTTGCCTGGAAATGCACTGCTTTGCCTTGCCTTTCCTTACCTCAAATTACCTTGCATGGAATTGGCCTGCCTTGGCTTCTTTTGCTTTGCCTGGAATTTCCTTTTCTTGCCTTTTCTGCATTTGTTTTGCCTGCAAATTTTTGCCAAGCCTTGCCTAAAATTTACAAGGCTGGAATTGCCTTGCATTGCCTTGCCTTGTCTGAAATTGTCTTGACTTTCCTGGTCTTGCCTGAAATTACTTTTTTGAAATTGCCTTGCCGTGCCTTTCCTGGAATTGCCTATACGAGAATTGCCTTGCCTTGTGTTTCCTGGAGTTGCCTTACCTGGAATTTTCTTTTCTGTCCTTGTCTGGATTTGCCATTTTTGGAATTGCCTTGTTTGGCTTACGTGGAATTGCCTTGCCTGGAATTGGCTTGCCTTGCCTGCTATTGCCTAGCCTGCAATTGCCATGTCTTACCATGCTTTGCATTGCCTGGAGAGCCCTTGCTTTGATTTGCCTTGTCTTTCCTTGTCTTGCATTTCCTTAACTTTCCTTTCTTTCCCTTGCCTTGCCTAGAATTGCCTTGCCTGCAATTGCCTTGCCTGGCATTGCCTTGCCTTTTCCTGTCTTCACTTACTTTGTTTTGCCTTTGCTTGCCTTGCCTCGAATTGCATTGCCTTCTCTGTATTTTGTTTGCATTGCCTTGCTTTTCCTAGCCTGGAATTGCCCTGTCTGAAATTGTTTTTTCTTGGCTTGTCTTGCGTTGCCTAGAATGGTCTTGCCTAGAATTGCCTTGCCTATAATGGTCTTGCGTTGTCTTGCCCAGAACTGATCTTTCTTGCATTACGTTGACTGAAATTTTCCTGCCTGGAATTGCACTTCCTTGCCCTGCCTTGCCTGGAATTGTCTTCCCATTCGTTGCCTGGTATTGATATTCCCTGAATTGCCTTGCTTTTCCTTGCCTTCCCCTTCATGGGATTGCCTTGGCTGGACTTGTCTTGCCTGGAATTGCGTTTCCGTTTTTCGCCTTGCCTTGCTCTGCCTGAAATTTGCTAGCCTGGGATGGCCTTGCCTTGCCTTCCTTTGCCTGGAATTGCCTTGCCTGAAATTGACCCTCCTTACCTTGCCTTGCCTTGCCTAGCTTTGCCTGAAGTTGACTTTCCTGAAATTACCTTGCGTTGTTTTGCCTTGACTTAACGAGACTTGCCTGGAATTGCTTTACATTGCCTTGCCCTGTCTTGCCTGGAACTGCCTTGCATGGAATTTCCTCACTTTGCCTTAGCTGAAATTGCCTTGTCTAAAATTGCCTTTCCTTGCTTTGTCTCGCCTTGACTTGCCTGAAATTGCCTTTCCTTGCGTTGCCTGGTATTTTCTTGCTTGGAATTGCCTTGCATTGCATTGCATTTCCTTTCCTTGCCTTGCTTTTTCTTGTCTGAAATTGCCCTGCCTTACCTTCCATGGAATAACCTTGCCTGGATTTGCCTTGTCTTGCCTTGCCTTGACTGGAATTTCCTTGTTACGGATTGCCTTGCCTTGCTTTTCATCTCCTTCAATTGCCTTCTCTAGAATTGCCTTTCCTTGTGTTGCTTTGCCTAGCGTTACCTGGAATTGCCTTGCCTTGTCTGGGTCGGAATTTCCTTGTCTAGAATTGCCTTTTATTTTCTTGTCTTGCCTTGCCTTGACTCCAATGGCCTTGTCTTGCATTTCCAAGAAGTGCCTGGCCTGGAATTTCCTGGACTTACATTTTCTTGCCGTGCCTGGAATTGCCTTTCCTAGAATTGCCTTTTCTTACTTTGTCTGGAATTTACTTGCCTTGTCTTGCCTTATCTTGCCTGGAATTGCCTTGTTTTGCCTTGCCTTGTTTTGGCTGAAATTGCCTTGCCTAGAATTGCATTGACTTACCTTAACTTGTCTTGCCTCAAATTGGATTTCCTTCCCTTGACTGGAATTACCTTGTTTGGAGTTGTCTTCCCTTTAATTGCCTTGACTTGCCTTGCCTGAAATCGTCTGCTCTGGAGTTGCCTTTTTTGGCTTTTTCTTGCCTTGCCTTGAATTGCCTTGCTTGGAAATTCCCTGCCTTGCTTGCCTCGAATTGCTTTGCCTGGAATTGCCCTGCCTTGCCTTGCCTTACCTCCAATTACCTTGCATGGAATTGACCTGCCTTGCCTTGTTTTGCCTTGCCTGGAATGGCCATGCCTTGCCTTGCCTGGAATTGCCTTGCCACAAATTGCCCCGCTTTGCCAGGCATTGCCTTGCCTGGAATTGCCTTGCCTGGAATTGCTTTGCCTTGCCTTTCTTGGCATTTCCTGTCTGGAATTACCTGTTTTGTCTTGCCTTCCCTGGAATTTCCCTGCCTGAAATCTCCTTGCCTGGAATTGTCCTTTTTTGCCTCACCTTGTCTTGTCTCGAATTCCCTTGCTTGAAATTTCCCAGCTTGCCTTCCCTCGAATTGCCTTTTCTGGAATTGCCCTGTTTTGCCTTGCGTTTTCTTACCTTGAATTGCCTTGCATGGAATTGGCTGTCTTGCCTTGTTTGCATAGCCTTCAATTCCCTGACCTGGAGTTGTTTTACCTTGGTGGAAATTTTTTTGCCTTACCTTTCCTTGCCCAGGCTGAAATTTCCCTGTCTGGAATTGCCTTGCTTTGGCTTGCCTTGCCTCTAATTGTCTTGTCTTGCCTTGCCTCGTGTTGCCTGAAATTGCCCTGCCTAAAATTGCCCTTCCTTGCCTTGCCTTGCCTTTCCTGTAGTTACCCTGTCTTCAATTGCTCTGACTTACCTTACCTTGCCTTGCCTGCATTTGTTTTGCCTGCAATTTCATTGCCTAGCCTTGTCTTAAATTTACTAGCCTGGAATTGCCTTGTATTGACTTGCCTGGTCAGGAGTTTTCTTGCCAGGAATTGCCTTGCATTGCCTTGTCTGAAATTGTTTTGAATTGTTTGGCCTTGCCTGAAATTACCTTTCCTGAAATTGCCTTGCCTTGCCTTTCCTGGAATTGCCTATACTGGAATTGCCTGGCCTTGTGTTGCCTGGAGTTGCCTTGTCTGGAATTTTCTTGCCTGTCCTTGCCTCAATTTGCCTTTTTTGTAGTTGCTCTGCCTTGCCTTACGTGGAATTGCCTTGCCTGGAATTGCCTTGTGTTGCCTTACTTTGCCTGGAATTGCCTTTCCTGCAATTGCCTAGCCTGGAATTGCCTTGTCTGGCCTTGTCTTGCCTTGGCTGGAGCTCCATTGCCTTGATTTGCCAATTCTTTCCTTGTCTTGCCTTGCTTTGCCTTTTCTTTTTTTGCCTTGCCTTGCCTGTATTTTGTTTATGTTGCCTTGCATTGCCTAGCCTGGAATAGCCCTGTTTGAAATTTTTTTTTGGCTTGCCTTGCCTTGCCTAAAATTGCCTTGCCTAGAATTGCCTTGCCCAGAACTGATCATTTTTGCATTACATTGCTTGAAATTTCCCTGTCTGGAATTTCACTGCATTGCCTTGCCTTGCCTGGAATTGTCTTGCCTTTCCTTGCCTGGAATTGCCATTCCCGGAATTGTCTTCCTTTTCCTTGCCTTTCCCTGCATGGAATTGCCTTGCCTGGAGTTGTCTTGCCTGGAATTTCTTTGTCATGCGTTGTCGTCCCTTGCTTTCCCTGGAATTGTCTACCCTGGAATTGGCTTGCCTTGCCTTGCCTGGAATTGAGTTTCCCAGAATTGCTTTGCTGTGCCTTGCCTTTCCCAGCATGGAATTGTTTTGATTGGACTTGTCTTGCCTGGAATTTTCTTGCATTCCTCGCCTTGCCATGCTCTGCCTGAAATTGCCTAGCCTGGAATTGCATTGCCTTGCCTCGACTGGAATTGCCTTGCCTGGAATTGACCCTTCTTACCTTGGCTTGCCTTGCCTTGCCTTGTCTTGCCTTGCCTTGCCTTGCCTTGCCGTGCCTAAAATTGACTTTCCTGAAATTACCTTGCGTTGTTTTGCCTTGAATTAACGAGCCTTGCCTGCAATTTTCTACATTGCCTTGCCTTGTCTTGCCTGGAATTACTTCGCTTTGCCTTAGCTGAAACTGCCCTTGTATAGAATTAATTTTTTCTGCCTTGTCTCGCCTGGCCTTGCCTGAAATTGCCTTTCCGTGCTTCCCCTGGAATTTTCTTGCTCGGAATTACCTTGCATTGCATTGCCTTTCCTTGCCTTGCTTTTCCTGGTTTGAAATTGCTCTACCTTGCCTTCCCTGGAATAACCTTGCCTGTAATTGCCTTGTTTTGCCTTGCCTTGACTTAAATTGCCTTGTTTTGAATTGCCATGACTTGCCTTTCATCTCTTAAAATTGCCTTGGCTAGAATTGTCTTTTCTTGCGTTGCATTGCCCTGCCTTACCTGGAATTGCCGTGCTTGGAATTGCCTTGTCTAAAATTGCCTTTTGTTGTCTTGTTTTGCCTTGCCTTGCCTCCAACTGCCTTGCCTTGCATTACCAAGAATTGCCTTGCCTGGAATTGCATTGCCGGAATTTTCTTGCTGTGCCTGCAACTGCCTTTCCTAGAATTGACTTTCTTTACGTTGTCTGGAATTGCTTTTCCTTGTCTTGCCTTGCCTTCCCTGGAATTGGTTTGCATTGCACTGCCTAAAATCGTCTTGCTTGGAATTGTCCTTTTTCGCCTTGCGTTCCTTTCCTTGTCTCGAATTGCCTTCTTTGGAATTTCCCTGTTTTTCCTAACCACGAATTGCCTTGTCTGGGTTGTCCTGCTTTGTCTTGTCTTCCATCCCTCGAATTGCCTTGCCTTGTATTGCTCTGCCTTGTTTTGCCTTGCCTAAAATTATCCTGCATCGAATTGCCCTGCCTTGCCTTACCTTGCCTTGCCTTGCCTAAAATTTTCTTGTTTTGCCTTGCCTTCTCTTGACTGAAATTACCTTGCCTAGAATTGCATTGCCTTACCTTATCTTGCCTTGCTTGAAATTGCCTTTTCTTTCCTTACCTGTAACTACCTTGTTTGGAGTTGTCTTCCCTTTAATTGCTTTGACTTGCCTTGCCTGAAATCGCCTTGCCTGGAGTTGACCTGTTTTGCCTTGCCTTATCTAGCCTTGCTTGGAATTTCCCTGCCTTGCTTGCCTCTTCTTGTTTTGCCTGAAATTGCCCTGCTTTTCCTTGCCTCTCCTTAGTTTCAGTTACCTTGCATGGAATTGAACTGCCTTGCCTTGTTTTGCCTTACCTGGAATGGCCATGCCTTGCCTTGCCTGAAATTGCCTTGCCTTGAATTGCCCCGCCTTGCCATGCATTGCCTTGCCTGGAGTTGCCTTGCCTTGCCTTGCCTTGTTTTGCCTGGAGCTCCCTTGTCTTGATTTGTCTTTTCTTGCCTTGTCTTGCCTTTTGTGCAATTACCCTATTTGCAGTTGGCCTGACTTGCCTTGCCTTGCCTGGAATTTTTTTGCCTTGCCTTGCCTGCCTTTGTTTTGCCTTCAATTTTCTTGCCTAGCCTTGCCTGGAATTTACTAGCTTGGAATTGCCTTGTATTGACTTGCCTTGCCAGGAGTTTTCTTGGCAGGAATTGCCTTGCATTTCCTTGCCTGGTCTGAACTTGTCTTGACTTTCCTGGTCTTTCCTGGCATTACCTTTTTGAAATTGCCTTGCCTTGGCTTTTCGGGAATTGTGTACACTGGAATTGCCTTGCCTTTTGTTGCCTGAAGTTATCTTGCCTGGAATTTCCTTGCTTGTCCTTGCCTGAATTTGCGTTTTTTGGAATTGCCCTCTTTTGCTTTACATGGAATTGCCTTGCCTGGAATTGCCTTGTCTTGCCTTTCCTTGCCTGGAGTTGCCTTTCCGGCAATTGCCTAGCCTGGAATTGCCTTGCTTCCCTTGCCTTGCCTTGGCTCGAGCTCCCTTGCCTTAATTTGACTATTCTTGCCTTTCCTTTTTTCCCTTGCCTTGCCTAGAATTGCATTGCTTTGCCTGTATTTTGTTTGTGTTGCCTTGCTTTGCTTAGCCTGGAATTGCCCTGTCTAGAATTGTTTTCTTTGGCTTACCTTGCCTTGTCTAAAATTGCCTTGCCTATAATTTCCTTGCCTTTTCTTGCCCAGAACTTATCTTTCCTGCATTGCGTTGCCAGAAATTTCCCTGCCTGGAATTGCACTGCTTTGCCCTGCCTTGCCTGGAATTGTCTTGCATTTCCTTGCCTGGAATTTACTTTGCCAGAATTGCCTTGCATTTTCTTGCCTTTACCTGCATGGAATTGCCTTGTCTGGAGTTGTCTTGCCTGGAATTGCCTTGCCATGCCTTGCCTTGCCTTGCTTTGCCTAAAATTTCCTAGCCTGTAAGTGTCTTGCCTTTCCTTGCCTGGAATTGACTTTCCTGGAATTGCCTTGCTTTGCCTTGCCTTTCCCTTCTTGGGATTACTTTGCCTGGAGTTGTATCGCCTGGAATTGCCTTGCCATTCCTCACCTTGCCTTGCTCTGCCTGAAATTGCCTAGCCTGAAATTGCCTTGCCTTGTTTTGCCTGGAAATGCCTTGCCTAAAATTGACCCTCCTTACCTTGCCTTGCCTTCCTTTTTCTTACCTTGTCGTGCCTTAAATTGACTTTCCTGAAATTACCTTGCGTTGTTTTTTCTTGCCCTAATGAGCGTTGCCTGGAATTGTTTTACATTTCCTTGTCTTGTCTTGCCTGGAATTGCCTTGCTTTACCGTAGCTGAAATTGTCTTTGTATAGAATTGCCTTTCCCAGTCTTGTCTTGCCTTGCCAGAAATTGACCTTCCTTGCAGTGCCTGGAATTTTCTTGCTTGTAATTGTCTTGCATTGCATTGCCTTTCCTCGCCTTGCTTTTCCTTGCCTGAAATTGCCCTGCCTTGACTTTCTTGAAATAACCTTGCCTCGAGTTGCCTTGCCTTGCTTTGCCTTGACTGGAATTGCCTTGTTTCGAATTGGCTTTCCTTGCCTTTCGTCACCTGGAATTGCCTTGGCTAGAATTTCCTTGCCTTGTGTTGCCTTGACTTTCCTTGTCTTACCTAAAATTGCATTGCCTGGAATTACCTTGCCTTACCTGAACTGGAATTGTTTGTCTAGAATTGCTTTTTTCTGTCTTGTCTTGTCTTGTCTTGTCTTACCTTGCCTTGCCTCCAGTTGCCCTGACTTGTATTGCCAAGAATTGCCTTGCCTTACATTGCTTTGCCTTGCATGGAATTACCTTTCCTAGAATTGCCTTTCCTTACCTTGTGTGTAATTTCCGTGCCTTGTCTTGCCTTGCCTGGAATTGCCTTGCATTTCATTGCCTGAAATCGCCTTGTGTGGAGTTGTCCTTTTTTTGCCTTGCCTTGCTTTTTCTTGTCTTAAATTGCCTTGTGTGGAATTTCCCTGTTTTCCCTTGCCACGAATTGCCTTGTCTGGAGTTGCGGTTTGTCTTGCCTTCCTGACCTCCTTTCTTACCTGGAGTTGCTTTGTCTCCCCTTCCTTACCTCGAATTGCCTTGCCTGGTGTTTCCCTGCCTTGTTTTGTTTTGACTAAGATTACCCTGCCCAAAATTGCCATTACTTGCCTTGCCTTGCCTGGAATTGCCTTGTTTTGCCTTGCCTTGTCTTGGCTGAAAGTGCTTGCATAAAATTGCATTGACTTAACTTACCTTGCCTTGCCTGAAATTGACTTTCTTTTCCTTGCCTGGAATTACCTTGTTTGGAGTTGTCTTGCCTTTAATTGCCTTGCCTTGCCTTGCCTAAAATCGCCTTGCCTGAAGTTGCCGTTTTTTGCCTTTGCTTGCCTTGACTCGATTTGCCTTGCTTGGAATTACCTGCTTTGCTTGCCTCGAATACATTTGCCTGAAATTGCCCTGCTTTGCCTTGCCTCTCCTTACCTCCAATTACCTTGCATGGAATTGGCCTGCCTTGCCTTGTTTTGCCTTGCCTGGTATTGCCATGCCTTGCCCTGCCTGGAATTGTCTTGCCTCGAATTGCCCCGCCTCGTCTGGCATTGACTTGCCTGTAATTGGCTTGCGTTGCCTTGCTTGGAATTTCCTGTCTGGAATTGCTTTGCCTTGTCTTGTCTTGCCTTGCCTGAAATTGCCTTGCCTTGCCTTGCCTGGAATTGTCCTTTCTTTGCCTTGCCTTGCCTTGTCTAAAATTGCCTTGCTTGAAATTTCCCAGCCTTGCCTTGCCTGGAATTGCCTTTCCTGGAATTGCCCTTCTTTGCCTTGCCTTTCCTTACCTCGGATTGCCTTGAGTGGAATTGGCCTGCCTTGCCTTGTTTGCGTAGCCTTCAATTTCGTCGCCTGGAATTGTTTTAACTTGCTGGGAATTTTCTTGCCTTGCGTTTCCTTGTCTCGCCTGAAATTGCACTGTCTAGAATTGCCTTGCTTTGGCTTGCCTTACCTTGCCTCTAATTGTGCTGCTTAGAATTGTCTTGCCTTGCCTTGTGTTTTCTGGAATTCCCCTGCCTGGAATTGCCCTTCCTTGCCTTGCCTTTCCTGTAATTACCCTGTCTGAAATTGCCCTGACTTGCCTTGCCTTACCTTGCCTGGAATTTCCTTGCCTTGCCTTGCCTGCATTTGTTTCACCTGCAATTTTCTTGTCTAGCCTTGCCTAAAATTTACTAGGTTGGAATTGCCTTGTATTGACTTGACTTGCCAGGAGTTTTCTTGTCAAGAATTGCCTTGCATTGCCTTGCCTTGTCTGAAATTGTCTTGTCATTTTTGGCCTTGCCTGGAATTAACTTTCCTTAAATTGTCTTGTTTGCTTTTACTGCAAATGCCTATACTTGAATTGCCTTGCCTTTTGTTGCATGGAGTTGCCTTGCCTGAAATTTCCTTGCCTGTCCTTGCCTGGATTTACCTTTTTTGGAATTGCCTTGTCTTGCCTAACGTGGAATTGCCTTGCCTGGAATTGAATTTCTTGCCTTGCCTTGCCTCAAATTGCCTTCCCTGCTATTGCCTAGCCTGGAATTGCCTTGCCTTGCTTTGCCTTTCCTCGCCTTGCGTCGCCTCGTCTTGTCTTGCCTGGAGCTCCCTTGCTGCAATTTACCTTGGCTTTCATTGTCTTTCCTTTCCTTAACTTTCCTTTCCTTGCCTTGCCATGCCTGGAATTGCCTGGCCTGCAATTGCCTTGCCTGGCATTGCCTTGCCTTTTCTTGCAATGACTTACGTTGTTTTGCCTTTGCTTCTCTTTCCTAGAATTGCCTCACCTTGCCTGTATTTTGTTTGCATTGCCTAGCTTTGCCTAGCCTGAAATTGCCCTGCCTGGAATTTTTTCTTGGCTTGTCTTGCTTTGCCTAGAATTGCCTTGGCTATAGTTGCCTTGCCTTGTCTTGCCCAGAACTAATCTTTCTTGCATTACATTACCTGAAATTTTTCTGCTTGGAATTGCACTGCCTTGCTCTGCATTGCCTGTAATTGTCTTACCTTTTCTTGCCTGGAATTTACTTTCCCAGAATTGCCTTGCTTTTTCTTGCCTTTCCCTGAATGGAATTGCCTTGCCTGGAGTTGTCTTGCGTGGAATTGCCTTGCCTGGAATTGCCTTGCCATGCCTTGCCTTGCCTTACTTTGCCTAAAATTTCCTAGCCTGGAATTGCCTTGTCGTGCCTTGACTGGAATTGACTTTCCCGGAATTCCCTTGCTTTGCCTTGCCTTTTCCTGCATGGGATTGCTTTGCCTAGAATTGTCTTACTTGGAATTGCCTTGCCATTCCTCGCCTTGCCTTGCTGTGCCTGAAATTGCCTAGCCTGGAATTGCCTTGCCTTGCCTGGTCTGGAATTGCTTTGCCTGGAATTGACCCTCCTTACCTTGCCTTGCCTTGCCTTGCCCTGCCTCAAATTGACTTTCCTCAAATTACCTTGCATTGTTTTGCCTTGCCTTAACGAGCCTTGCCTGGAATTGCTCTACATTGCCTTGCCCTGTCTTGCCTGGAATTGCCTTGCCTGGAATTGCCTCCTTTTGCCTTAGCTGGAATTGCTTTGTATAGCGTTGCCTTTCCCTCCCTTGTCTCGCCTTGCCTTGACTAAAACTGCCTTTCCTTGCATTGCCTGAAATTTTCTTGCTTATAATTGCCTTGCATTGCATTGCTTTTCCTAGCCTTCCCTCTCCTTGCCTGAAATTACCCTGCCTTGCCTTCCCTGGAATAACCTTGCCTGGAATTACCTTTTCTTCTCTTGCCTTGAGTTTCTTTGTTTTGCCTTTTCTTGCCTTGCCTATGGTTGACTTGCCTTCCCTGTATTTTGGTTACATTGCACTTCTTTACCTAGCCTGGATTTGCTCTGTCTGGAATTGTTTTATCTTGACTTGGCTTGCCTTGCCTATAATTGCCTTGCCTATAATTGCCTTGCCTTGTCTTGCCCAGAACTGATCTTTCCTGCATTACGTTGCCTGAAATTTTTCTGCCTGAAATTGCATTGCCTTGCCCTGCCTTGCCTGGAATTGTCTTGCCTTTCCTTGCCTGGAATTGACTTTTTCGGAATTGCCTTGCTTTTTGTTGCCTTTTCATGGATGGGATTTCCTAGCCTGGAGTTGTCTTGCCTGGAATTGCCTTGCCATGCCTTGTCTTGTCTTTCTTTGCCTGGAATTGCCTAGCCTGAAATTACCTTGCCTTGCCTTGCATGGAATTGACTTTCCCGGAATTGCCTTGCTTTGCCTTGCCTTTCCCTTCATGCGATTGCTTTGCCTGGAGTTGTCTTCCCTGGTATTGCCTTGCCATTCCTCGCCTTTCTTGCTCTGCCTGAATTTGCCTAGCGTGAAATTGCCTTGTCTTGCCTTGCCTGAAATTGACTTGCCTGAAATTGACCCTTTTTACCTTGCCTTGCTTTTCCTTGCCTTGCCTTGCCATGACTAAAATTGACTTTTCTGAAATTACCTTGCATTTTTCTGTCTTGCCTTACCGAGCCTTGTCTGGATTTTTTCTACATTGCCTTGCCCTGTGTTGCCTGAAATTGTCTTTCCTGTAATTGCCTCACTTGGCCTTAGCTGGAATTGCCTTGTCTAGAATTGCCTTTGCCTGCCTTGTCTCATCTTGCCTTGCCTGAAATTGTCTTTCTTTGCATTGCCTGGTATATTCTTGCTTGGAATTGTCTTGCATTGCATTGCCTTTCTTTTCCTTGCCTTGCTTTTTCTTGCCCAATTGCCCTGCCTTGCCTTCCCCGGAATAACATTCCCTGGAGTTGCCTTTCCTTTTCTTACCTTGACTTTCTTTGTTTTGCCTTTTCTTGCCTTGCCTAGTGTTGCTTTGCCTTCCCTGTATTTTGGTTACATTGCACTTCTTTGCCTAGCCTGGATTTGCTCTGTCTTGAATTGCTTTTTCTTGGCTTGCCTTGCCTTGCCTAAAATTGCCTTGCATAGAATTGCCTTGCCTTGTCTTGCCCAGAACTAATCTTTTTTGCCTTACATTACCTGAAATTTTTCTGCCTGAAATTGCATTTCTTTGCCCTGTCTTGCCTGGAATTCTTTTGCCTTTCATTATCTGGAGTTGACTTTCCTGGAATTTTCTTGCTTTTCCTTGCCTTTCCCTGCATGGGATTTTCTTACTTGGAGTTGTCTTGCCTGGAATTGCCTTGCCATGCCTTGCCTTGCCTTGCTGCCTGGAATTGCCTAGCCTGAAATTGCCTTGCCTTACCTTGTCAGGAATTGACTTTCCCAGAATTGCCTTGCTTTGCCTTGCCTTTCCCTGCATGGGATTACTTTGTCTGGAGTTGTCTTGCCTGAAATTGCCTTGCCATTCCTCGCCTTGCCTTTCTCTGCCTGAAATTGCTTAGCATATAATTGCCTTGCCTTGCCTGGCCTGGAATTGTCTTGCCTGGAATTGACCCTCCTTACCTTGCTTTGCCTTGCCTTGCCTTGACGTACCTCAAATTGACATTCCTGAAATTACCTTGCGTTGTTTTGCCTTGCCTTAACGAACCTTGCCTGGAATTGTTCTACATTGCCTTTCCCGGTCTTGCCTGGAATTTCCATGCCTGGAATTGTCTCGCTTTGTCTTAGCTGAAATTGCCTTGTATAGAGTTGCCTTTTCCTGCCTTGTCTCGCCTTGCCTTGCCTGAAACTGCCTTTCCTTGCATTGCTTGAAATTTTCTTGCTTAGAATTGCCTTGCATTGCACTGCCTTTCCTTGACTTGCTTTTCCTTGCCTGAAATTGCCCTGCCTTGCCTTCCCTGGAATAACCTTGCCTGGAATTGCCTTTTCTTCTCTTGCCTTGAGTTTCTTTGTTTTGCATTTTCTTGCCTTGCCTATGGTTTCCTTGCCTTTCCTGTATTTTGGTTTTGTTACCCTTCTTTGCGTAGCCTGTATTTGCTCTGTCTGGAATTCTTTTTCTTGGCTTGTTTTGCCTTGCCTAGAATTGTCTTGCCTAGAATTGCCTTGCCTTGTCTTGCCCAGAACTGATCTTTCTTGCATTACGTTGCCTGAAATTTTCCTGCCTGGAATTGCACTGCCTTGCCCTGCCTTGCCTGGAATTGTCTTGCCTTTTCTTGCCTGGAATTAACTTTTCTGGAATTGCCTTGCTTTTCATTGCCTTTCCCTGCATGGGATTTCCTCACCTGGAGTTGTCTTGCCTGGAATTGTCTTATCATACCTAGTCTTGCCTTGCTTTGCCTGAAATTGCCTAGCCTGAAATCGCCTTGCCTGGAATTGACTTTCCCGGAATTGCCTTCTTTGCCTTGCCTTTCCCTTGATGGGATTGCTTTGCCTGGAGTTCTGTTGCCTGAAATTGCCTTGCCATTCCTCGCCTTGCCTTGCTCCACTTGAAATTGCCTTCCCTTGTCTTGCCTGGAGTTGCCTTGCCTATAATTGACCCTCCTTACCTTGCCTTGCCTTGCCATGCCTAAGATTGAATTTCCTGAAAGTACCCTGCGTTGTTTTGTCTTGCCTTAACGAGCCTTGCCTGGAATTGTCCTACATTGCCTTGCCCTGTGTTGCCTGAAATTTCCTCGCTTTGCCTTAGCTGAAATTGCATTGTCTCGAATTGCCTTTGCCTGTCTCCGTTCGCCTTGCCTTGCCTTAAATTGTCTTTCCTTGCGTTGCCTGAAATTTTCTTACTTGGAATTTCCTTGCATTGCATTGTCTTTCCTTGCCCTGCATTTCCTAGACTGAAATTGCCCTACCTTGCCTTCCCTGGAATAACCTTGTCTGGAATTACCTTGTCTTACATTGCCTTGACTGGAATTACCTTGTTTCAAATTCTGATGCCTTGCCTTTCATCATCTGAAATTGCCTTGGCTAAAATTGCCTGGCTTTACCTGAAATTGCCTTGCTTGGAATTGCCTTGCCTTGCCTGAGCTGGAATAAACTTGTCTAGAATTGCCTTTATTGTCTTGTCTTGCCTTGCCTTGCCTCCAATTGCCTTGAAGGGCATTACCAAGAATTGCCTTGCCTGGAATTGCCTGGCCTTACATTGCCTTGCCGTGACTGAAATTGCCTTGTCTCCAATTGTCACACCTTGCCAAGCGTTGCCTTGACTGTAATTGCCTTGCCTGAAATTGCCTTGCCTTGCCCTGTTTGGAATTTCCTTGTCTGGAATTGCTTTGCCTTCTCTTTTCCTGTCTTGCCTGCAATTGCCTTACATTGCCTTTCCTGAAATCGCCTTGCCTGGAATTTCCCTTTTTTGCCTTGCCTTGCCTCGTCTGGAATTGCCTTGCTTGGAATATCCCAGCCTTGCCATGCCTCGAATTGCCTTTCCTGGAATTGCCCTGCTTTGCCTTGCCTTTCCTTACTTCGAATTGCCTTGCGTGGAATTGGCCTGCCTTGCCTTATTTGGCATAGCCTTCAATTCCCTTGCCAAGAATTGTTTTACCTTGCTGGGAATTCTCTTGCCTTGCCTTTCCATGCACAGCATGGAATTGCCCTGTATTCAATTTCCTTGCTTTGGCTTGCCTTGCCTTGCCTCTAATTGCTCTTCTTAGAACTGTCTTGCCTTGCCTTGCGTTTCCTGGAATTGCCCTGCCTGAAATTGCCCTTTTATGCCTGGCCTTTTGTGTAATTACGCTGTCTACAATTGCCCTGACTTGCCTTGCTTTGTCTGGAATTTCCTTGCTTTGCCTTGTCTGCATTTGTTCTGCCTGCAAGTTTTTGCCTAGCCTTGCCTGAAACTTACAAGGCTGAAATTGCCTTGCATTGACTTGCCTTGCCAGGAGTTTTCTTGCCAGAAATTGCCTTGCATTGCCTGGCCTTGTCTGAAATTGTCCTGACTGTCCTGTTCTTGCCTGGAATTATTTTCATGAAATTGCCTTTTCTTGCCTTACCTGGAATTGCCTATACTAAAATTCCCTTGCCTTGTGTTGCCTGGAGTTGCCTAGCCTGGAATTTTTTTGCCTGTTCTTGCCTGGATTTGCCTTTTTTGGAATTGCCTTGCCTTGCCTTCTGTGAAATTGACTTGCCTGGAATTGCCTTCTCTTGCCTTGCCTTGCCTGGAATTACGTATCCTTGCCTGTATTTTGTTTTCCTTGCCTTGCTTTGCCTAGCCTGAAATTGCCCTGTCTGAAATTGTTTTTTTTTTGCCTTGCCTTCCTTTGTCTCGAATTGCCTTGCCTATAATTTCCTTGCCTTGTCTTGCCCAGAACAGATCTTTCTTGCATTACATTGCCTGAAATTTTTCTGCCTGGAATTGCACTGCATTGCCCTGCCTTGCCTGAAATTGTCTTGCCTTTTCTTGCCTGGAATTGACTATTCTGCAATTACCTTGCTTTTCCTTGCCTTTTCCTTCATGGGATTGCCTTGCCTGGAGTTGTCTTGCCTATAATTGCCTTGCCATGCCTTGCCTTGCCTTGCTTTGCCTGAATTGCCTAGCCTGGGATTGTCTTGCCTTGCCTTGCCTGGAATTGACTTTTCTGAAATTTCCTGCTTTGCCTTGCTTTTCCTTCATGGGATTGATTTGCCTGGACTTGTCTTGCCTGCAATTTCCTTGCCATTTCTCGCCTTGCCTAGCTCTGCCTGAAATTGCCTATCCTGGAATTGCCTTGTCTTGCCTTGCCTTGCCTTACCATGCGTTGCCTTGCCTTGCCATGACATGCCTTGCCTTGCCGTGCCTAAAATTTACTTTCCCAAAATTACCTTGCATTGTTTTGCCTTGCCTTTATGAGTGTTGCCTGGAATTGTTTTACATTGCTTTGCCCTGTCTTGCCTGAATTGCCTCTCTGTGCCTTAGCTGCAATTCCCCTTGTATAGAATTGCCTTTCCCTATCTTGTATCACCTTGTCTTCCTGAAATTGCCTTTTCTTGTGTTGCCTGGAATTTTCTTCTTCAGAATTGCCTTGCATTGCATTGCCTGGAATTGACTTTCCTTACCTTGCCTTGCCTTGGTTGCCTTGTCTTACCTTGCATTGACTGGAATTGCCTTGTTTCAAATTTCCTTGCCTTCCCTTTTGTTGCCTGGAATTGCCTTGGCTAGAATTGCCTTGCCTGGCGTTGCCTTGCCTTGCCTTACCTGGAATGCCTTGCCTTACCCGAGCTGCAATTGCCTTGACTAGAATTGTCTTTATCTGTCTTGTCTTGCCTTGCCTTGCCTCCAATTGCCCTGCCTTGCATTACCATAAATTGCCTTGCCTGGAATTGCCTTGCCTTACATTGCCTTGTCTTGCCTGGAATTGCCTTTCCTAGAATTTCCTTTCCTTACCTTGTCTGCAATTTCCTTGCCTTGTCTTGCCTTGCCTTGCCTGGAATTGCCTTGCATTACATTGCCTGAAATCGCCTTGCCTGGAATTGTCGTTTTTTGCCTTGCCTTGCTTTTCCTTGTATTGAATGGTCTTCTTTGGAATTTCCCTGTTTTTTTCTTGCCACGAATTGCCTTGTCTGGAGTGGCCCTGCTTTGCCTTGCCTT
Source organism: Leontopithecus rosalia (assembly GCA_028533165.1). Classification (NCBI taxonomy): domain Eukaryota; kingdom Metazoa; phylum Chordata; class Mammalia; order Primates; family Cebidae; genus Leontopithecus; species Leontopithecus rosalia. The sequence goes on along the minus strand of JAPYYA010000497.1, from coordinate 64,910 downwards.
CCTTACCTCGAATTGCGTTGCCTCGTATTTCCTTGCCTTGTTTTGCCTTGCCTAAGATTACCCTGTCAAGAGTTTCCCTGCCTTGCCTTGCCTTGCCTGGAATTGTCTTGTTTTGCCTTGTCTTGTCTTGGCTGAAATTGCCTTGCATACAATAACATTGCCTTAACTTACCATGCCTTGCCTGAAATTGCCTTTCCTTCCCTTCCCTGTAATTACCTTGTTTGGAGTTGTCTTGCCTTTAATTGCCTTGACTTGCCTTGCCTTGAATTGCCTTGCTTGGAATTTCCTTGCCTTGCTTGCCACTATTAGTTTTGCCTGAAATTTCCCTGCTTTGCCTTGCCTCTCCTTACCAACAATTACCTTGCATGGAATTGGCATGCCTTGTCTTCTTTTTCCTTGCCTTGTATTGCCATGCCTTGCCTTGCATGGAATTGCCTTGCCTTGAATTGCCTCGCCTTCCAGGCATTGCCTTGCCTGGAATTGCCGTGCCTTGCCCTGCTTGGAATTTCCTTGTCTGGAATTCCATGCCTTGTCTCGTCTTGCCTTGCCTGGCGTTTTCTTGCCTTGCCTTGCCTGAAATCGCCTTGGCTGGAATTGTCCTTTTTCCCTTGCCTTGCCTTGTCTCGAATTGGTTTTCTTGAAATTTCTCAGCCTTGACTTGCCTCGAATTGCCTTTCCGGGAATTGCTCTGCTTTGCCTTGCCTTTCCTTATTTCAAAATGCCTTGCGTGGAATTGGCCTGCCTTACCCTGTTTTGCATAGCCTTCAATTCCCTTGCTTGGAATTATTTTACCTTGCTGGAAATTTTCTTCCCTTGCCTTTCCTTGCCTAGCCTGGAATTTCCCTGTCTGGAATTTCCTTGCTTTGGCTTGCCTTGCATTGCCTCTAATTGAGCTGCTTGGAATTGTGTTGCCTTGCCTTGTGTTTTCTAAAATTGCCCTGCCTTAAATATTCCTTCCTTGCCTTGACTTTTCTGTAATTACCTTGTCTGCAATTGCCCTGACTTCCCTTGCCTTGCCTGGAATTTTCTTGCCTTGCCTTGCCTGCAATTGTTTTGCCTGCAATATCCTTGACTAGCCTGGCCTGAAATTTACTAGCCTGGAATTGCCTTGCATTGACGTGCCTTGCCAGCTGTTTTCTTGCCAGAAATTGCCTTGCGTTGCCTTGCCTTATCTGAAATTGTCTTGACATTCCTGTCCTTGCCTGGAATTACCTTTTCTGAAATGGCCTTGCCTTACCTTTCTTGGAATTGCCTATACTGGAATTGCCTTGCCTTGTATTGCCTGGAGTTGTCTTTCCTGGAATTTCCTTGCCTGTCCTTGCCTGGATTTGCCTTGTCTTCCTGGATTTGAAATTGCCCTGCCTTGCCTTACATGGAATTGCTTTGCTTGGACTTGCCTTATCTTGCCTTGCCTTGCCTGGAATTGCCTTTCCTGCAATTGCCTAGCCTGGAATCTCCTTGCCTTGCCTTTCCTTGCCTTTCCTGGAGCTCCCTTGAATTGGTTTGCATTGTCTTTCCTTGTTTTGCCTTTCTTTGCCTTTCCTTTTTTTGCCTTGCCTTGCCTAGAATTGCCTTGCCTGCAATTGCCTTGCCTAGAATTGCCTTGCCTGCAATTGCCTTGCCTGGCATTGTCTTTTCTTTTCTTGCCTTGCCTTACTTTGTTTTGCCTTTGCTTTCCTTGCCTAGAATTGCCTTGCTTGCCTGTATTTTGTTTGCGTTGCCTTGCTTTGCCTAGCCTGGAATTGCCCTGTCTGTTATTGTTTTTTCTTGGCTTGCCGTGACTTGCCTACAATTGCCTTGCCTATAATTGCCTTGCCATATCTTGCCCAGAACTGATTTTTCTTGCATTACATTGCCTGAAATTTTCCTGGAATTGCATGGCCGTTTCATGCCTTGCCTGAAATTCTCTTGCCTTTCCTTGCCTGGAATTGACTTTCCCAGAATTGCCTTTATTTTCTTTCCTTTCCCTGCATGGGATTGCCTTGCCTCGAGTTCTCTTGCCTGGAATTGCCTTGCCATGCCTTGCCTTGCCTATCGTTGCTTGGAATTGCCTAGCCTAGAATTGCCTTGCCTTGCCTTGCCTGGGATTGACTTTCCCAGAATTGCCTTGCTTTGTCTGACCTTTCCCTTTCTGGGATTGTTTTGCCTGGACTTGCCTTGCCTGAAATTGCCTTACCATTCCTCACCTTGCTTTGCTCTGCCTGAAATTGCCTAGCCTGTAATTGCCTTGGCGTGCCTTGCCTTGCCTTGCCCTGCCTAAAATTAACTTTTCTGAAATTACCTTGCATCGTTTTGCCTTGCCTTAATGAGTGTTGCCTGGAATTGTTCTACATTGCCTTGCCCTGTCTTGCCTGCAATTGTCTTGCCTGGAATTGCCTTTCCTGGTATTGCTTTGCTTTGCCTTGCTTTGCCTTAGCTGGAATTACCTTGTCTAGAAATGCGTTTCCCTGTCTTGTTTCGCCTTGCTTTGCCTGAAATTGCCTTTCCTTGTGTTGCCTGGGATTTCCTTGCTTGGAATTGCCTTGCATTGCTTTGTCTTTCCTTAACTTGCTTTTTCTTGCTTGAAATTGCCCTGATTTGCCTTCCCTGGTATAACGTTGCTTGGAATTACTTTTCCTTTCCTTGCCATTCCTTGTTTTTCCTCAACTTACCTTGCCTAGAATTGCCTTGCCTTGCTGTATTTTGTTCGTGTTACATTGCTTTGCCTAGCCTGGAATGGATCTGTCTGGAATTGCTTTATCTTGGCTTGCCTTGCCTTCCCTATAATTGCCTTGCCTCTTCGTGACCAGAACTGACTTTTCTTGCATTACGTTGCCAGAAATTTTTCTGCCTGGGATTGCACAGCCTTGCCCTGCCTTGCCCGGAATTTTCTTGCATTTCCTTACCTGGAATTGACTTTCCCAGAGTTGCCTTGCTTTTTCTTGCCTTTCACTGCATGGGATTGTCTTGACTGGAGTTGCCTTGCCTAGAATTGCCTTGCCAGGCCTTGCCTTGCCTTGCTTTTCCTAGAATTGCCTAGCCTGAAATTCCTTGCCTGGAATTGCCTTGCTTTGCCTTGCCTTTCTCTGCATGGAATTGTATTGTCTGGAGTTGTCTTGCCTGGAATTACCTTGGTATTCCCAGCCTTGCCATGCTGTGCCTGAAATTGTCAAGCATGAAATTGCCTTGCATTGCCTTGCCTGGAAATGTCTTGCCTGGAATTGCCCCTCCTTACCTTGCCTTGCCTTGCCTTGCCTTGCAGTGCCTAAAATTGACTTTCCTGAAATTACCGTGCGTTGTTTTGCCTTGCCTTAAAGAGCCTTGCCTGGAATTGTCCTACATTGCCTTGCCCTGTCTTGCCTGGAATTGCCTTGCCTGGAATTGCCTCGCTTTGCCTTAGCTGGAGTTGCCTTGTCAAGAATTACCTTTAACTGCCTTGTCTCGTTTTGCCTTGCCTGATATTGCCTTTCCTTGCGTTGCCTGGAATTTTCTTGCTTGGAATTGCCTTGCCTTGAATTGCCTTTCTTTGCCTTGCTTTCCCTTCTCTGAAATTGCCCTGCCTTGCCTTCCTGGAATAACCTTTCCTGGCATTGCCTTCTCTTGCCCTGCCTTGACTGGAATTGCCTTGTTTTGAATTGCCTTGCCTTGCCTATCATCGCCTGGAATTGCCTTGTCTAGAATTGCCTTGCCTTACCCTGTGTTACCTTGCCTTGCCTTACATGAAATTGCCTTGCCTTGCCTGAGCTAGAATTGTCTTGTCTAGAGTTGCTTTTTTCTGTCTTGCCTTGCCTTGCCTTGCCTCAAATTGCCTTGCCTTGCATTACCAAGAATTGCTTTGCCTGGAATTGCCTTTTCTAGAATTGCCTTTCCTTACCTTGTCAGGATCTCCCTTACCTCGTCTTTTCTTGCCTTGCCTATAATTGCCTTGCCTTGCATTGCCTGAAATCGCCTTGCCTGGAATTGTCTATTTTTTTTCTTGCATTGCTTTTGCTTGTCTCAAATTACTTTGATTGGAATTTTCCTGTTTTCCCTGGCCACAAATTGCCTTGTCTGGAGGTGCCTTAATTTGCCTTGCCTTCGTTACCTCTAATTGTCTTGCCTGGTATTGCCCTTCCTTGTTTTGCCTTGCCTAAGATTACCCTGCCAGGAGTTGTCCTGCCTTGCCTTGCCTTGCCTTGCATTGCATTGCCCAGAATTGCCTTGTTTTGCCTTGCCTTCTCTTGGCTGGAATTGCCTTGCCTAGAATTGCATTGCCTTAACTTACCTTGCCTTGCCTAAAATTGCCTTTTCTCCCTTGCCTGGAATTACCTTGTTTGGAGTTGTCTTGCCTTTAATTGCCTTGACTTGCCTTTCCTGAAATCGCCTTGCCTGTAGTTGCCCTTTTTTGCCTTCCCTTGCCTTTCTTTGAATTGCCTAGCTTGGAATTTCCCTGCCTTGCTTTCCTCAAATTGCTTTGCCTGAAACTGCCCTGCTTTGCCTTGCCTCTTCTTACCTCCAATTACCTTGCATGGAATTGGCCTGCCTTGCCTTGTTTTACCTTGTGTGGTATTGCCATGCCTTGCCTTGCCTGGAATTGCCTTCCTTCGAATTGTCCCACCTTGCCAGGCATTGCCTTGCTTGGAATTGCCTTGCCTTGCCCTGCTTGGAATTTCCTTGTCTGGGTTTTTCTAGTTTTGTCTTGTCTTGCCTTGCCTGAAATTGTCTTGCCTGGAATTGCCCTTTTTTGCCTTGCCTTGCCTTGTCTCGAATTGCCTTTCTTGAAATTTTTCTAACTTGCCTTGCCTCGAATTGCGTTTTCAGGAATTGTCCTGCTTTGCCTTGCCATGCCTTACCTTACCTCTAATTGCCTTGTGTGGAATTGGTCTGCCTTGACTTGTTTTCCGTAGCCTTCAATTTTCTTGCCTGAAATTGTTTTACCCTGCTGGAAATTTTCTTGCCTTGCCTTTCCTTGCCTAGCCTGAAATTACCTTGTCTATAATTATTTTGCTTTGACTTGCCTTGCCTTGCCTCTAATTGCACTGCCTAGAATTGTCTTGCCTTGTCCTGCGTTTTCTGGAATTGCCCTGCCTGGAATTGCCCTTCCTTGCCTTGCCTTTTCTGTAATTACCCTTTCTGCAATTGTCCTGACTTGCCTTGCTTTGCCTTGCCTGGAATTTTCTTGCCGTGCCTTGCCAGCATTTGCTTTGCCTGCAATTTTCTTGACTATCCTTGCCTTAAATTTATTAGCCTGGAATTGTCTTGCATTGACTTGCCTTGCCAGGAGATTTTTTTTTGCCAGGAATTGCCTTGCATTGCCTTGCCCTGTCTGAAATTGTCTTGACTTTCTTTGTGTTGCATAAAATTACCTTTCCTGAAACTGCCTTACCTTGCCTTTCCTGGGATTGCCTATACTAAAATTGCCTTGCCTTGTGTTGCCTAGAGTTGCCTTGCCTGGAATTGCTTTGCCTGTTCTTGCCTGGATTTGCATTGTCTTCCTGGATTTGGAATTGCCCTGCCTTGCCTTACATGGAATTGCATTGCCTGGAATTGCCTTGTCTTGCATTTTTTTGCTTGGAATTGTCTTTCCTGCAATTGCCTAGCCTAGAATTGCTTTGCCTTGCCTTCCCTTCTCTGGAATTGCCTTGCCTGGAATTGACCCTCCTTACCTTTACTTGCCTTGCCTTGCCTTGCCTTGCCTTGCCGTGCCTAAAATTGACTTTCCTGAAATTACCTTGCATTGTTTTCCCTTGCCTTAAATAGCCTTGCCTGGAATTGTTCTACATTGCCTTGCCCTGTCTTGCCTGGAATTGCCTCGCTTTGCCTTAGCTGGAATGGCCTTGTCTCGAATTGCCTTTCCCTGCCTTGTCTCACCTTGCCTTGACTGATATTGTCTTTCCTTGAGTTGCCTGTAATTGCCTTGCTTGGGATTGCCTTGCATTGCACTGCCTTTTCGTGCCTTGCTTTTCCTTGTCTGAAATTGCCCTGCCTTGCCTTCCCTGGAATAACCTACCCTGGAATTGCCTTGTCTTGTTTTGCCTTGACTGGAATTACCTTTTTTCGAGTTACCTTGCCTTGCCTTTTATCGCCTGGAATTACCTTGGCTAGAATTCCCTTGCCTTGCATTGTCTTGCCTTGCCTTACCAAAAATTGCCTTGTCTGCAATTGCCTTGCCTTGCCTGAGCTGGAATTGCCTTGTCTATAATTGCCTTTTTCTGTCTTGTCTTGCCCTACCTTGCCTCCAATTGCCTTGCCTTGCATTACCAAGAATTGCCTTTCCTGGAATTGCCTTGCCTTACATTGCTTTGCCTTGCCTGGAATTGCCTTTCCTAGAATTGCCTTTACTTCCTTTGTCTGGAATTGCCTTGCCTTGTCTTACCTGGAATTGCCTTGCCTTGCATTGCCTGAAATTGCCTTGCCTGGAATTGCCCTTTTTTGCCTTGCCTTGCTTTTCTTTGTCTTAAATTGCATTGTTTGGAATTTCCCTGTGTTCCCGTGCCACGAATTGTTTTGTCTGGAGTTGCCCTGCTTTACCTTGCCTTCGTTACCTCGAATTGCCTTGCCTGGTATTGCCCTGCCTTTTTTTGCCTTGCCTAAAATTACCCTGTCCAGAATTGCCCTGCCTTGCCTGGCCTTGCCTGGAATTGCCTTGTTTTGCCTTAACTTGTCTTGGCTGGAATTGCCTTGCCTAGAATTGCATTACCTTACCTTCCTTTGTCTGGCCTAAAATTGCCGTTTTTTTGCCTTGCCTGGAATTACCTTGTTTGGAGTTGTCTTACCTTGACTTGCCTTGCCTGAAATCGCCTGGCCTGGAGTTTCCCTTTTTTGCCTTTCCTTGCCTTTCCTCGAATTGTCTGACTTGGAATTTTAGTACCTTGTTTTCCTCGAATTGCTTTGCATGAAATTGGCCTGCCTTGCCTTCTTCTCCTTGCCTGGAATTGCCATGCCTTGCCCTGCCTGAAGTTGCCCTGCCTCCAATTGCCCGGTCTTGCCAGGCTTTGCCTTGCCGGGAATTGCCTTGCCTTGCCTTTCTTGAAATTTTCTTGTTTAGGATTGCCTTGCCTTTTCTTGTCTTGCCTTGCCTCGTATTGCATTGCCTTGCCTTTCCTAAAATCACCTTGCCTGGAATTGCCCTTTATTGCCTTACCTTGTCTAGAATTGCCTTGTTGAAATTTTTCAGTCTTACCTTGCCTCAAATTGCCTTTTCTAAAATTGCCCTGCTTTGCATTGCCTTCCTTACCTCGATTTGCCTTGTGTGGAATTGGCCTGCCCTGCCTTGTTTTGCGTAGCCTTCAATTCCTTTGCCTGGAATTGTTTTACCTTGCTGGGAATTTTCTTGTTTTGCCTTTCCTTACCTATCCTGGAATTGTCCTGTCTGGAATTGCTTTGCTTTGGCTTGCCTTGTCTTGCCTCTAATTGCACTGCTTAGAATTGTCTTGCCTTGCCTTGCGTTTTCTGGAATTGCTCTGCCTGGAATTGACCTTTTTGCCTTGCCTTTTCTGTAATTACCCTGTCTGCAACTGCCCTGACTTCCCTTGCTTTGCCTGGAATTGCCTTTTCTGCAATTGCCTAGCCTGGAAATGCCTTGCCTTGCCTTGCCTCGCTTTGCCTTGCCTTGCCTTGCCTTTCCTGGAGCTCCCTTGCCTTGATTTGCCTTGTCTTTTCTTGTGTTGCCTTTCTTTTTCTTTCCTTTCCTTGCCTAGAATTGCCTTGCATGCAATTGCTTTGCCTGGCATTGCGTTGCTTTTTTTTGACTTGACTTACCTTGTTTTGCCTTTTCTTACCTGGCCTACAATTGCCTTGCCTTGCCTGTATTTTTTCCATTGCCATGCTTTGCCTCGCCTGAAGTTGCCCTGAATGGAATTGTTTACCTTTGGCTTGTCTTGCCTTGCATAGAATTTCCTTGCTTAGAATTGTCTTGCCTTGTCTTGCCAAGAACTGACCTTTCTTGCATTACGTTGCCTGAAATTTCCCTGCCTGAATTTGCACTACCTGGCTCTGCCTTGCCTAAAACTGCCTTTCCATTTTTTGCCTGGGATATTCTTTCCAGAATTTGCCTTGATTTACCTTGCCTTTCCCTGCATGGGATTTCCTTGCCTAGAATTGTCTTGCCTGGAATTGCCTTGCCATGCCTTGCATTGCCTTGCTATGCCTTGCATTACCTTGCTATGCCTGTAATTGCCTCGCTTTCCCTTAGCTGAAATTGCCTTGTCTAGAATTGCCTTTTCCAGCCTTGTCTTGCCTTTCCTTCCCTGAAATTGTCTTTCCTTGCCTAGCCTAAAATTTTCTTGCTTAGAATTGCCCTGCATAGCCTTGACTTGTCTTGTTTTGCTTTTTCTTGCCTGAAATTTTCCCGCCTTGCCTTCCCCAGAATAATATTTCGTGGAATTGCTTTGTCTTACCTTGCTGACTAAAATTGCCTTGTTTCAAATTGTCTTGCCTTGCCTTTCGTCGCCTGTAATTGCCTTGGCTAGAGTTGCTTTGCCTTGCTTTGCCTTGCGTTGCCTTACCTGGAATTGCCTTGCGTTGCCTGAGCTGGAATTTCCTTGTCTAGAATTGTTTTTTTTCTGCCTTGTCTTTCCTTGCCTTGCCTGCAGTTGCCTTGCCTTGTCTGTAATTACCTTTCCTAGAATTGCATTGTCTTTTCTGACCTTGTCTTGCTTGGAATTCCCTTTCCTGGAATTGCCTTTCCTTACCTTGTCTGGAATTGTCTTTCCTTGACTTGCATTGCCTTGCCTAAAATTGCCTTGCCTTGCATTGCCTCAAATCACATTGTCTAGAATTGTCCTTTTTTTCCTTTTTCTGCTTCGAATTGCATTGTTTGTAATTTCCCTGTTTTGTCTTGCCTCAAATTGCCTTGTCTGGAGATGCCCTGTTTTGCCTTGCCGTCATTACCTCGAATTGCCTTGCCTGGAATTGCACTGCCTTGCCTTGCCTAAAATTACCCTGCCTGGAATTGCCCTCCCTTGCCTTGTTTTTCTGGAATTGCCTTGTTTTGCCTTGCATTGCCATGGCTGGAATTGCCTTGCCTAGAATTGCATTGCCTTACCTTACCTTGCCTTGCCTGAAATTGCCTTTTCTTTTCTTGCCTGGAATTACCTTGTTTGGAGTTGTCTTGCCTTTATTTGCCTTGACTGGCCTTGCCTGAAATCGACTTGCCTGGAGTTGCCTTTCTTTGCCTTTCCTTGCCTTGCCTCTAATTTCTTTGCTTGAAATTTCTTTTTCTTGCTTGCCTCGAATTGCTTTGCCTGGAATTGCCCTGCTTTGTCTTGCGTTTCCTTTGCGTTACTTCCAATTATTTTGCATGGAATTGGCCTGCCTTGCCTGGTTTTGCGTTGCCTGGAATTGCCTTGCCTCGGATTGCCTTGCCTTGCCAGGCTTTGCCTTGCCTGCAATTGCCTTGTCTGGAAGTGCCTTGTCTTGTCTTGTCTTGTCTTGTCTTGTCTTGTCTTGTCTTGTCTTGTCTTGTCTTGCCTTGCCTGGAATTGCGTTGCCTTGCCTTACCTTGCCCTGCCTGAAATCACCTTGCCTGGAATTGCCCTTTTTTGCCTTTCCTTGCCTTGCCTCGAATTGCCTTGCTTGGAATTTCCCTGTCTTGCCTTGCCTCTAATTGCCTTTCCCGGAATTGCCCTGCTTTGCCTTGCCTTTCTTCACCTCGAATTACCTTGCCTGGAATTGGCCTGCCTTGCCTTGTTTTGCCTAACCTTCAATTTTCTTGCCTAAAATTTTTTCACCTTGCTAGGAATTTTCTTGCCTTGTTTTTTCTTGCCTAGCCTGGAATTGCCTTGTCTGGAACTGCCTTGCTTTAACTTGCTTTGCCTTGCCCCTAATAGCACTGCCTAGAATTGTCTTGCCTTGCCTTGCCTTGCCTTGCCTTGCCTTGCGTTGTGTAGAATTTTTCTGCCTGTAATTGCACTGCCTTGTGTTGCCTTACCTTTAATTACCCTGTCTGCAATTTCTCTGACTTGCAATGCCTGTGCCTGCAATTTTCTTGCCTTGCCTTGCCTTGCTTGAATTTGTCTTGCCTGAAATTTCCTTGCCTAGCCTTGCCTGAAATGTATAGCCTAAAATTGTCTTGCATTGACTTACGATGCCAGGAGTTTTCTTGCCTGGAATGCCTTGCATTGCATTGCCTTGCCTTCCCTTGCCTGAAATTGCCTTGACGTTACTGGCCTTGCTTGGAATTACCTTTCCTGAAATGTCCTTGCCTTGCATTTCCTGGAATTGCCTATTTTGGAATTGCCTTGCCTTGTCTTCCCTGGAGTTGCCTTGCCTGGATTTTGCTTCCCTGTCTTTGCCTGGTTTTGCATTTTTTGGAATTGCCCTACCCTGCCTTCCTTGGAATTTCCTTTCCTGGAATTGCCTTGTCTTGCCTGGCCTTGCCTGGCATTGCCTTTCTGGCAATTGCATAGCCAGAAATTTTCTTGTCTTGCCTTGTCTTGCCTTGCCTTGAAATCCCATGCCTTGATTTACCTTTTCTAGCCTTGTCTTTTCTTTCCTTTCCTTTCCTTTCCTTTCCTTTCCTTTCCTTTCCTTTCCTTTCCTTGCCTTGCCTTGCCTTGCCTTGCCTTGCCTTGCCTTGCCTTGCCTTGCCTTGCCTTGCCTTGCCTTGCCTAGAATTGCCTTGCCTGGCATTGCCTTGCCTTGCCTTGCCTTGACCTACTTGGTTTTGCCTTTTCTTGCCTTGCCTAGATTTGCCTTGCTTTGCCTGTATTTTTTTTCTTTGCATTGCCTTGCTTTGCCTAGCCTGGAATTGCCCTGCCTGGAATTTCTTTGCCTTGGCTTGCCTTGCCTTGCCTAGAATTGCCTTGCTTATAATTGCCTTGTGTTGACTTGCCTGTGTTGCATTACATTGCCTGAAGTTTCCCTTTCTGGAATTGCCTGCCTTTTCTTGCCTGGTATTGACTTTCCCAGAATTACCTTGCTTTTCCTTGCCTTTCTCTAAATGGAATTGCCTTGCCATGCCTTGCCTTGCCTTTTCTTCCCTGGAATTTCCTTGTTTTGCCTTGCATTGCCTTGGCCGGAGTTGTCTTGCCGAGAATTGCATTGCCGTACCTTCCACTGCCTTTCCGAATATTGCCTTCCCTTTCCTTGCCTGGAATTACCAAATTTGGAGTTGTCTTACCTTTAATTGCCTTGACTTGCCTTCCCTGAAATCGCCTTGCCTGGAGTTGCTTTTTTTACCTTTCCTTGCCTTGTCTCAAATTGCCTTGCTTATAATATCCCTGCCTTGCTTGCCTCGAATTGCTTTGCCTGGAATTGCCCTGCTTTGTCTTGCTTTTTTTGTTAACCTCCAATTACCTTGCATAAAATTGGGCTGCCTTTTCTTATTTTGACTTGCCTGGAATTGCCATGCCTTGCCTTGCCTGGAATTGCCTTGCCTCAAATTGCCAGTCTTGCCAGGCTTTCCCCTGCCTGAAATAGCCTTGCCTGAAATTTTTGTTCCTTGCCTTGCTTGGAATTTTCTTGTCTGCAATTGCCATGTCTTGTTTTGCCTTGCCTTGCCTGGAATTTCCTTGCCTTTCCTTGCCTTGCCTGAAACCGCCTTTTGCCTTGCCTGAAACCGCCTTTCCTGAAATTTCCCTTTTTTGCCTTGCCTTACCTTGCCTCAAATTGCTTTGCTTGGAATTTTTCTGCCTTGCCTTCCCTCGAATTGCCTTTCCTGGAATTTTCTTGCTTTGCCTTGCCTTTCCTTACCTCGAATTGCCTTGCCTGGAATTGACCATCCTTGCCTTGTTTTTTCTAGCCTTCAATTTCCTTACTTGAATTTTTTTTACCTTGCTGGAAATTTTGTTGCCTTGCCTTTGCCTAGCATGGAATTGCCCTGTCTGGGATTTCCTTGTTTAGGCCTGCCTTGCCCTGACCCTAATTGTGCTGCCTGGAATTGTCTGGTCTTGTGTTGTGTTGTCTGTAATTGCCCTGCCTGGAATTGCCTGGCCTGGAGGTGTCTTGTCTTGCCTTACCTGGAATTGCCTTGCCTGGAATTCCCTTGCTTTGCCTTGGTTTTCCTTGCCTGGAATTGTCCTCCCTTCCCCTCCCTAGAATAGACTTGGGTGGAATTGCCTTGTGTTGCCTTTCCTTGACTGAAATTACCTTGCTTCGTATTGCTTTGCTTTACCTTTCCTCGCCTGGAACTGCCTTGCCTGGAATGGCCTTGCCTTGTCTTTCTGGCAATTGCCATTCCTGGAATTGCCCTGCCTTGCATTGCCAAAAGTTGCCTTGCCTTATTTTGCCTTACCTTGACTCGAATTGGTTTGCCTAGAATTGCATTGAATTTCCTTCCCTTGCCTTGACTGCAGTTGCTTTGCCTCGAATTTCCATTCCTTGCCTTGCCTGGAAATACCTTGTCTGGAAATGCCTTGCCTTGCCTTGACTGAAATTGCCTTGCTTGGGATTTCTATGACTTGTAGAAAATTTTCTTGCACTGCCTTTCCCTGCCTAGCCTGGAATGACCCTGTCTGGAATTGCCTGACTTGGATTGCCTTGCCTTGCCTGATATTTTCTTTTCTACAATTGCCTTGCCTTGCCTTGTCTGGAATATCCCTGCCTAGAATTTCTCTGCTTTGCCTTGCCTTGCCTGAAATTTCCCTGCCTGGAATTGGCCGGCTGTGCCTTCCCTTTTAATTGTTTTGCCTTTCCTTGCCTTACCATGCCTAAGATTGAGTTTTCTGAAATTGCCTTGCATTGCCTTGCCTTGCCTAATAGAGACTTGCCTGGCATTGCCCTATATATTCTTGCTCTCTTTGCCTGGAATTGCCTTGCTTAGAGTTGCCTTGCCATGGATTTCCCCGCCTGGAATTGCCTTGCCTTTCATTGCCTTGCCTTGCCTCAACTGAAATTGCCATGCGTGGAATTGCCTTGCATGCCTTAGCTGTAATTGCCTTGCCTGAAGTTGCGTTTTCCTGCCATGACTTGCCTTGCCTTGCCTGGAATTGCCTTTCTGGCTATTGCCTTGTCTGGAATTGCCCTGCCTTGCATTGACAAAAATTTCCTTGCCTTACCTTGCTTGCCTACATTGCCTTGCCTTAGTTTGCCGTGCCTAAAAGAGCCTTCCCTTGAATTGTCCTACATATTCTTGCTCTGCCTTGCCTGGAATTGCTGTGCTCAGAATTGCCCTGATTTGCTTTGCATTTTCTTGCCTTGCCTTACCTTACCTGGAATTTTCTTGCTTGTAATTGCCTTGCATTGAATTGCCTTGCCTTGCCGAAAAGAGCCTTGCTGGTATTGTCGTTTTCTTTCCTTGCCTTGCCTTACCTTGCCTTGCCTTACGTTGCCCTGCCTTGCCTTGCCTTGCCTTGCCTTGCCTTGCCTTGCCTTTCCTTGCCTTGCCTTGCCTTGCCTTGCCTGAAATTTTCTTACCTGGAAACGTTTTGCCTTGCCTTGCCTTGCATTGTCTGGAATTGACTTGCCTGGCATAGCCTTGCCATACCTTGCCTTGTTTGTAATTGCCTGTCCCTGCTTTGTCTTGCCTTGCCTGTAATTGCCTTGCCTTGCCTTGTTTGGAGTTGCGTTCCCTGGAATTGCATTACCTTGTTTTACCTGGAATTGCCTCGTCTGGGATTGCCTTTCCCTGTCTTCTCTTGCCTTAATTGTCCTGAAATTGCTTTCTTGGCAATTGCCTAGCCTGGAATTTGGCTGCCTTAAATTTCCTGGAGTTGCCTTCCCTGGAGTTGCCTTGCCTTACCTTACCTAAAATTGCCTTGCCTGAAATACCCATTTTCTGCCTTGCCTTGCCTTCCCTTGCCTGGAATTGTCTTTCCTGCAATTGCCTTGTCTGGAATTTCCTTGCCTGGAATTGCCAAAAATTGCCTTGCCTAAAATTGCCTTGACTTGCCTTGCCTTGCATTGCATTGACTTGTCTGGAATTGCCTTGCCTAGAATTGCATTGCCTTGCTTTACCTTGCCTTACATGGAATTGTCTTGCCTGGCGTTGTCTTACCTTGCCTTACCTGGAATTGCCTTGACTGAAATTGCCTTGCATCACCTTCCATTTTTGCCTGGAATTGCCCTCACTTGCCTTTCCTGGAATAACCTTGCGTGGAATTGCCTTGTCTTGCCTTGCCTTGACTGGGATTGCCTTGCTTCGAATTGACTTGCATTGCCTTTCCTCTTTAGAAATTGTCTTGCCTAGATTTGCCTTGTCTTGGTTTGCCTTGCCTTGCCTGGAATTGCCTTGCCTAGAATTGACTTGCTTCTCTTTGTCTGAAATTGCTCTGCTGGAATTGCCTTGCCTTGGAGTGTCTTGCCTGGAATTGCTTGTTTTTGCCTTGCCTTACCTGAAATTGCCTTGCCTAGAATTGCATTGCCTTATCTTACCTTGCCTTGCCTGGAATTGCCTTGACTTGACTAGAATTGCCTTTCCTTGCCTTGCCTGGAATTACCTTGTCTGGAGGTGTCTTGCCTTTAATTGCCTTGCCTGAAATTGCCTTGTCTGGAATTGCATTTTTTGCCTTTCCTTGCCTTACCTCGAATTTCCTGGCTTGGAATTTCTCTGCCTTGCCGTACCTCGAATTGCTTTACCTGGAATTGCCATGCTCAGACTTGTTTTCCCGTACCTCGAATTACATTGCCCAGAATTGGCCTGCCTTGCCTTATTTTGCCTTGCCTGAAATTGACATGCGTTGCCCTGCATGGAATTGCTTTGCCTTGCCTGAATTTGTCTTGTCTGGAATTGCCTAGCCTGCATTGACTTTTCTGGCCTGACCTGAAATTGCCTTGCTTGGAATTTCCCTGCCTTGCTTCTTTGGAATTGCCTTGCCTAGAATTGCCTGACCTTGTATTGCCAAAAATTGCCTTGACTTGAATTGAATTGCCTTGCCTCAAATTGCCTTTCCTAGAATTGCATTGCTTTGCCTTACCTTGCATTACCTGGAATTGCCTTGCGTGGAATTCCCTTGCTTTGCCTTGCTTTTTCTTGCCTGGAATTGGTCTCCCTTACCTTCCCTGGAATAGCCTTGCGTGGAACTGCCCTGTCTTGCCTTGCCTTGACTGAAATTGCCTTGCTTCGAATTGTCTTGCCTTACCTTGACTGAAATTGCCTTGCTTCGAATTGCCTTGCCTTTCCTCTTCTGAAATTGCCTTGCCTAGAATTGCCTTGCCTTGCATTGCCTTGTTTGCCTCGACTGGAATTGCCTTTGGTGGAGCTGCCTTGCCTTGTCTTAGCTGTAATTGCCTTGCCTGGAATTGCGTTTTTCTGCCTTGTCTTGCCTGGCCTTGCTTGGAATTGCCGTTCTGGCAATTGCCTTGCCTGGAATTGCCCTGCCTTGCATTGCCAAACATTGCCTTGCCTCACAATGCCTTCCCTTACATTGCCTTGCATTGCCTGCAATTGGTTTGCCTAGAGTTGCATTGAATTGCTTTCCCTTGCCTTGCCTGAAATTGCCTTGCCTCGAATTGTTTTGCCTTGCCCTGAAGTATCTTTTCTGGAATTGCATTGCTTGCCTTGTTTGAAATGGCCTTGCTTGTAATTTCCATGCCTTGTTGGAAATTTTCTTCATTGCCTTGCCTTGCTTAGCCTGGAATGGCCCCGTCTGGAATTGCCTTGCCTTGGATTGCCTTAACTTGCCTGAAATTGCCTTTGCTAGAATTGTCTTGCCTTTACTTACCTTGCATTACCTTTTCTCAAATTGCCCTGCCTAGAATTGCCCTGCCTTGCTTTGCCTTGCCTGAAATTGCCCTGCCTGGAATTGGCCTGCTTTGCCTTGTCTTTTCTGAAATTGTCTTGCCTTGCCTTGCTGTGCCTAAAATTGACTTTCCTGAAATTGTCTTGCATTGCCTTGCCTTGCCGAAAAGAGCCTTGCCTGGAAATTCCTTACATATTCTTGCCCTGCCTTGCCTGGAATTGCCTTGCTTGGAATTGCCTTGCTTAGAATTGCCCTACCTTGCCTTGCCTTTTTTTGCCTTGCCTTGTCTTGCCTGGAATTTCCTAGCTTGGAATTGCCTTGCATTGAATTGTTTTGCCTTGCCTTAAATTCCCTTGTCTGGATTGTCTTTGCCTTACTTTTTCTTTTCTTTCTTTACCAGAAATTTCCTTAGCTGAAAATTTTTTGTCTTGCCTTGACTTTCATTGCCTGGAATTGTCTTGCATTGGAATTGCCTTGCCTTGTCTTTCCTTGGTTGGAATTGTCTGGCCCTGCTTTGTCTTGCCTTGCCTGTAATTGCCTTTCCTTTTTTGTCTGGAGCTTCCTTTTCTGGATTTGCCTTGCCTTGTTTTACCTGGAATTGACTTGCCAGGGATTGCCTTTCCGTGACTTCTCTCGCATTAATTTTCCTGGAATTGCCTTCTCGTCAATTGCCTAGCCTGGAATTGCCCTTCCTTGAATTTTCTGGAGTTGCCTTTTCTGAAATTGCCTTGCCTTGCCTTACCTAAAATTGCCTTGCCTGAAATAGCCTTTCTCTGCCTTGCCTTGCCTTGCCTTGCCTTGCCTTGCCTGGAATTTTCCTTCCTGCAATTGCCTTGCTTAGAATTGAATTGCCTTGCCTTGCCTTTCTTAACCTTGCCTTGCCTGAAATTTTCTTGCCTGGCATTGCCTTGTCTTCTTTTGCATTGACTTGCCTTGTCTTCCCTTGTCTAGAATTGCCTTGCCTGGAATTGCCTTGCCTGGAATTCCCTTGCATTGCCTTGGTTTCTTTTCCTGGAATTACCCTCCCTTACCTTCCCTGAAATAGCCTTGTGTGTAGTTGCCTTGTCTTCCCTTGCTTTGACTGGAATTGCCTTGCTTTGAATTGCCTTGTCTTGCCTTTTCTAGCCTGAAGTTGTCGTGACTAGAATTGCCCTGCCTTGTGTTACCTTGCCTTGTCTTGACTGGAATTGCCTTGCCTGGAATTGTCTTGCTTTGCCTTAGCTGGAATTGCGTTTCCTAGAAATACCTTTTCCTGCCTTGTCTTGTCTTTCCTTGGCTTGCCTGAAATTGCTTTTCTGGTAATTGCCATGCCTGGCATTGCCTTGCCTTGCATTGCCAGGAATTGCCTTGCCTGAAATTGCCTTACCTTGCCTTATCTCGCCTTGCCTGGAATTGTTTTGTCTGAAGTTGTCTTGCCTTGCCTTACCTGGAATTACCTTGCCTGCAATTCCCTTGCATTGCCTTTCTTTTCTTGCGTGGAATTGCCCTTTTTTCCTTCCCTTGGAATAGCCTTGCGTAAAATTGCCTTGTCTTTCCTTACCTTGACTGGAATTGCCTTGCTTGGAATTGTGTTGCCTTGTCTTTTCTAGCCTGGAATTATCTTGCCTAGAATTGCCTTGCTTCTCCTTGTGTGATATTGCACTGCCTGGAATTGCCTTGTTCTGCCTTGCCTTGCCTGAAATTTCCTTGCATAGAATTGCATTGCCTTATCTTACCTTGCCTTGCCTGGAATTGCCTTGCCTGGAATTACCTTGACTAAAAATGTCAGAATTTGCCTTGCCTGAAATTGCCTTCCCTTGCATTGCATTGCCTTGTCTGGAATTGTCTTGCCTAGAATTTCATTGCCTTGCCTTGCCTTACCGTGCCTTGCCTGGAATTGTCTTACCTTTCCTTTCCTTGCCTTGCCTTGCCTTGCCTTGCCTTACCTAGAATTGCCTTGCCTGGAATTGCCTTGCTTTTTCTTGCCTGGAATTGCCCTCCCTTACCTTTCCTGGAAGAGCCTTGTGTGGGGTTGCCTTGTCTTGCCTTGCCTTGACTGGAATTGCCTTGTTTCGAATTGCCATAACTTGTCTTTCCTTGCCTGGAATTGCCCTCCCTTACCTTTCCTGGAAGAGCCTTGTGTGGGGTTGCCTTGTCTTGCCTTGCCTTGACTGGAATTGCCTTGTTTCGAATTGCCATAGCTTGTCTTTCCTTGCCTGGAATTGCCTTGCCTTGCATTGCCTTTCCTTGCCTCGTCTGGAATTGCCTTGCCTTCTTTTAGCTGTAATTGCCTTGCCTGGAATTAGGTTGTCCTGCCTTGTCTTGCCTTGCCTTGCCTGGAAGTGCCTTTCTGGCAGTTGCATTCCCTGGAATTGCCCTTCCTTGCATTGCCAAAAATTGCCTTGCTTTACATTGCTTTGCCTTGCCTGTAATTGGTTTGTCTAGAATGCATTGAGTTGCCTTTCTTTGCCTTGACTGTAATTGTCTCGTCTCGAGTTGCCTTTTTTTTACTTTGCCTGGAAATACCCTATTTGGAATTGCCTTGGGTTGCCTTGCCTAAAATTGCCTTGCTTAAAATTTCCATGACTTGTTGAAAATTTTCTTGCATTGCCTTGCTTTGCCTAGCTTGGAATGGCCCTGTCTGGAATTGCCTTGCCTTGGATTGCCTTGCCTTTACTGAAATTGTCTTTGCTAAAATAGCCTTGCTTTGCCTTGCCTTGCCTTGTCTGGAATTGCCCTGCCTAAAATTGCCCTTCTTTGCCTTGCCTTGTCTAAAATTAACTTGCTTTGCCTTATCCTGCTTTGCCTGGAATTGTCTTGCCTGAAGTTGTCTTGCCGTGCCATACCTGGAATTGCCTTGCCTGGAATTCCCTTGGATTGCCTTGCTTTTGCTTGCCTGAAATTTTTCTCCCTTGCCTTCCCTGGAATAGCCTTGCATGGAATTGCCTTGTCTTGCCTTGCCTTGACTTGTCTTGCCTTTCCTTGCCTAGAATTGCCTTGGCTGGAATTGCCTTGCCTGGAGTTGGCTTGCTTTGCCTTACCTGGAATTGTCTTAACTGGAATTTCCTTGTTTCAAATTGCTTTGCCTTGCCTTTCCTCGCCTGGAATGGTCTTGCGTAAAATTGCCTTGACTTGGTTTTCCTAGCATTGCCTGAAATTGCCTTGCCTAGAATTGCCTTGCTTCTCCGTGTCTGAAATTGCACTTCCTGGAATTGCCCTGCCTTGCCTTGTCTTGCGTGAAATTGCCTTATTTTACCTTGCTTGGCATTCAATGAAATTGCCTTGACTACAATTGCATTGCCTTTCCTTATCTTGCCTTGCCTGGAATTGCCCTGTCTGGAATTGCCTTTTCTTGTATTGCCTGGTATTACCTTGTCTAAAGTAGTCTTGCCTTTAATTGCCTTGACTTGCCTTGCCTGAAATCACCTTTTATGGAATTGCCTTTTTTATGCCTCTTCTTTCCTTGCCTCGAATTGCCTGGCTTGGAATTTTTCGGCCTTACCTTACCTCGAATTGCTTTACTTGGAATTGCCCTTCTTGGCCTTGCCTTTCCTTACCTCGAATTACATTGCCTGGAATTGGCCTGCCTTGCCTTATTTTTCCTTGCCTGGAATTGCCATGCCTAGAATTGCCTTGCCTTGCCTGGCTTTGTTTTGTCTTGAATTGCTTTGCTTGTTATTGCCTTTCTTTGCCTTGTCTGAAATTGCCTTGCTTAAAATTTTCCTGCCTTGTTTGCCTCAAAATGATACCTTAAATTGCCTTGCCTTGCATTTCATTGCCTTGCCTCTAATTGTCTTGCCTAGAATTGCATTGCATTGCCTTACCTTGCCTTTTCTGGAATTGCCTTACCTGGAGTTGTCTTGCCTTTCCTTACCTGGAATTGCCTTGCCTGGAATTCCCTTACATTGCCTTGCTTTTCCTTGCATGGAATTGCCCTCGCTTACCTTCCCTGGAATAGCCTTGCATGGAATTGCCTTGTCTTGCCTTGCCTTCACTGGAATTACCTTGCTTTGATTTGCCTTTTTCTGCCTTTCTTCGCTTGGAGTTGCTTTGCCTAGAATTGCCTTGCTTTCCATTTCCTTGCCTTGCCTCGACTGGAATTGCATTGCCTGGAATTGCTTTGCCTTGTCTTAGCTGTAATTGCCTTGCCTGGAATTGCATTTTTCTTCCTTGTCTTGACTTGCCTTGCCTGGAATTGCCTTGCATTGCATTTCCAAAAATGTTCTTGCCTTACATTGCCTTGCCTTTCCTGGAATTGGTTTGCCTAGAATCGCATAGAAGTGCCTTCTTTTACCTTGTCTACAATTGCCTTGTCTGGAATTTTCTTTCCTTGCCTTGCCTGGAAATACCTTGCCTGGAATTGCCTTGCCTTGCCTTGCCTTGCCTGGCATGGCCCTGTCTGGAATTGCCTTGCCTTGTCTTGCCTTGCCTTGTCCGGAATTGCCCTGCCTAGAATTGTCCTGCCTTGCCTTGCCTTGCCTGAAATTGCCCTGCCTGGAGTTGGCCTGCTTTACCTGGACCTTTCTGGAATTCTCTTGCCTTGCCTTGCCTTGCCTTTCTTTGCTGTGCCTAAAATTGATTTTTCTGAAATTGCCTTGCATTGCTTTACCTTGCCTAAAAGAGACTTCCCTGAAATTCCCCTACATATTCTTACCCTGCCTTGCCTCGAATTGCCTGGCTTGGAATTTTTCTGCATTGCCTTACCTCGAGTTCCTTTACCTGGAATTGCCCTGCTCGGCCTTGCCTTTTTTTTTAACTCGAATTACATTGTCGGTAATTGGCCTGCCTTGCCTTATTTTTCCTTGCCTGAAATTGCCTTGCCTTACCTGGCTTTGTCTTGTCTGCAATTGCTTAGCCTGGCATTGCCTTGTTTTGCCTTGCCTGAAATTCCCTTGCTTGATATTTCCCTGCCTTGCTTCCCTTGAATTGCCTTGCCTGGAATTGCCTTGCCTTGCACTGTCAGGAATTGTCTTTCCGGAAATTGCCTTGCCTAGAATTGCATTGTCTTGCTGTAAATTGCCTTGCCTGAAATTGTCTTGCCTGGAGTTGTCTTGTTTTGCCTTACATGGAATTGCCTTGCCTGGAATTCCCTTGCTTGCCTTACTTTTCCTTGCCTGGATATAGGCTTCCTTTTCTTCTCTGGAAGAGCCTTGCATGGAATTGCATTGGCTTGGCTTGCCTTGCCTGGAATTGCCTTTCTGGCAATTGCCTTGACTGTAGTTGCCCTGCGTTGCATTGCCAAAAATTGCCTTGTCTCACGTTGCCTTGCCTTGCCTGGAATTGATTTGCATAGAATTGCAGTGAATTGCTTTTTTTTTGCGTTGACTGCAATTGCCTTGCCTCGAATTGTCTTTCCTTGCATTGCCTGGAAATATTTTTTTGAAATTGCCTTGCCATGCCTTGTCTGAAATTGCCTTGCTTGAAATTTTCATGCCTTGTTGGAAATTTTCTTGCATTGCCTTATGTTGCCTAGCCTGGAATTGCTGTGTCTGGAATTGCCATGTTTTGGATTGCCTTGCCTTGCCTGAAATTTTCTTTTGCTAGAATTGCCTTGCTTTACCTTGCCTTGCCTTGTCTTGTCTGGAATTTCCTTGCTTGGAATTGCCTTGCTTGGAATTGCCTAGCATTGCATTGCCTTGCCTTGCCTTGACTGATATTGCCTTGCCTGGGTTTTCCTTGCCCTTCCTTGCAATTCCTTGCCCTTCCTATCATTTTCTTGCCTTGCCTGGAATTTTCTTACCTGAAGTTTCTTTTCCTTGCCTTGTCTTGCATTGCAGGGAATTGCCTTCCCTGGAATAGTCTTGCCTTGCCTTGCCTTACCTTGCCTTATTCTTCTTTGTCTTGCCTTGCCTGTAATTGCCTTGCCTAAAATTGCCTTGCTTTGTCTTGTCAAGAGTTGCCTTCCCTGGATTTGCCTTCCCTTGCGTTACCTGGAATTGCCTTGCTTGGGATTGCCTTTCCCTGCCTTCTCATGTCTTAATTTTCCTGGAATTGTCATCTCAGCAATTGCCTAACCTGGAATTGCCCTGCCTTGAATTTCCTGGAGTTCTCTTCCCTGGAATTTGTTTGCCTTGCCTTACCTAAAATTGCCTTGCCTGAAATACCCTTTCTCTGCCTTCTATTGCCTTGCCTTGCCTGGAATTGTCTTTTCAGCAATTGCTTTGCATAGATTTGCATTGTCTTGCCTTGCCTTCTTTGCCTTGCCTTCTCTGGTATTGCCGTGCCTGGCTTTGCCTTCTCTTGTATTGCCTTGAATTTCCTTCCCTTGCCTAGAATTGCCTTGCCTGGAATTGCCCTCCCTGGGGTTGTCTTGCCTTGTCTTACCTGGAAATGCCTTGCCTCGAATTTTCTTGCATTGCCTTGGTTTTCTTGCCTGGAATTGCCCTCTGTTGCCTTCCCTGGAATAGCCTTGAGTGGAATTATCTTGTTTACTCTTGTCTTGACTGGAATTGCCTTTCTTTGAATTGCCCTGCCTTGCCTTTCCTAGCCTGGAATTTTCTTGCCTAGCGTTGCCTTGCCTTGCCTTGACTGGAATTGAATTGACTAAAATTTACTTGCCTGTAATTGTCTTGCCTTGCCTTAGCTGAAATACATTTCCCTGCCTTGCCTTGCCTTGCCTTGCATAGAATTGCCTTTCTGGCAATTGCCTTGTCTGAAATTGCCTTACCTTGCCTTCATTGCCTTGTCTGGAATTGTCTTACCTGAAATTGCCTTGCCTTAGCTTACCTTGCCTTGCCTGGAATTGTCTTGCCTGAAGTTGTCTTACATTGCCTTACCTGGAAATGCCCTGCCTGGAATTCCCTTGCATCGCCTTGTTTTCCTTGCCTGGAATTGCCCTCTTTTGCCTTCCCTGGAATAGCCTTGCGTGGAATTGCCTTGTCCTGACTTGCCTTGAATGAAATTGCCTTTCTTCGAATTGCCTTGCCTTGCCTTTCCTCTCCTGAAATTGTCTTGCCTAGAATTGTCTTGCCTTCGTTTGCTTTGCCTTGCCTGGAATTGCCTTGCCTACAATTGCCTTGCTTTTTTGTGCTGAAATTACACTGCCTGGAAATGTCTTGCCTTGCCTTTCCTTGCCTGGAATTGCCTTGTTTTACCTTGCCTTGCCTTGAATGAAACTGCCTTGTCTACAATTGCATTGCCTTATTTTGCTTTTCCTTGCCTGGAATTTTCTTGTTTGGAATTGCCTTTTCTTGCCTTGCCTGGAAGTATTTTGTCTGGGCTTTTCTTGCCCTTAATTGCCTTGACTTGCCTTGCCTTACCTAAAATAGCCTTGTCTGGAATTGTCTTTCTTTGCCACTCCTTGCCTTGCCTCGAATTGCCTGGCTTGAAATTTTCCTGTATTGCCTTATCTCAAATTGCTTTACCTGGAATTCCTCTGCTCAGCCGTGCCTTTTCTTACCTCGAATTACATTGCCTGAAATTAACCTTTTTTGATTTACTTTGCTTTGCATAGAATTGCCATGCATTGCCTTGCCTGGAATTACCTTGCATTGCCAGCCTTTGTCTTGTCTGGAATTGCCTTGCCTGGCATTGCTTTACCTTTCCTTGCCTGAAATTGCCTTGCTTGGAATTTCCCTGCCTTGCTTACCTCGAATTGCCTTGCCTGGATTTGCCTTGCCTTGCTTTGCCAGAAATTGTTTTGCCTAGAATTTCATTGCCTTGCCTTACCTTGTCTTTCCTGGAAATGCCTTGCCTGGAATTTCCTTGCTTTGCCTTACTTTTCCTTGCCTGGAATTGCCCTCTCTTACCTTCCCAGAAATAGTCTTGCATGAAATGGCTTGTCTTGCCTTGCCTTGACTGGAATTGCCTTGCTTCAAATTGCCTTCCCTAGCCTTTACTCGCCTGTAGTTGCGTTGCCTAGAATTGTCTTGTCTTGCATTGTCTTGTCTTGCCTCGACTGAAATTGCCTTGCCAGGGATTGCCTTGCCTTGTTTTGCTGTAATTGTCTTGCCTGGAATTGCGTTTTTCTTCCTTGTCTTGCCTTGCTTTTCCTGGAATTGCCTTTCTGGCAATTGCCTTACCTGCAATTGCCCTACCTTGCATTGACAAAATTGCCTTGCCTTACATTGCCTTTCCTTCCCTGGAATTGGTTTACCTAGAATTGCATTGAATTGCCTTCCCTTGCCTTGACTGCAATTGCCTTGCCTCGAATTGCCTTTACTTGCCTTGGCTGGAAAAATTTTGTCTGGAATTGCCTTGCTTTGCCTTTCCTGAAATTGCCTTGTTTTGCCTTTCCTGAAATTGCCTTGCTTGGAATTGCCATGCCTTGTTGGAAATTTTCTTGCATTGCGTTGCCTTGCCTAGCCTTGTATTGCCCTGTCTGGAATTGCCTTACATTGCCTTGCCTTGCCTTGACTTGTCTGGAATTGTGTTGCCTAGAATTGCACTGCCTTTCCTTGCATTGCCTGAAATTCCCTGCATGGAATTGGCCTGCTTTACCTTGCCTTCTCTGAAATTCTCTTGTCTTACCTTTCCTTGTCATGCCTAAAAGTGATTTTCCTGAAATTGTCTTGCATTGCCTTCCTTGCCTCAAAGACTTACTGGGCATTGCCCTACATATTCTTACCCTGCCTTACCTCGAATTGCCTGGCTTGGAATTTCCCTATCTTGCTTTACCTTGAATTGTTTTACCTTGAATTGCCCTGCTCGGCCTTGCCTTTCCTTACCTCAAATTACATTGCCTGGAATAGGCCTGTCTTGGCTTATTTTGCCTTGCCTGAAATTGCCATGTGTTGCCTCGACTGGAATTGCTTTTTCTTGCCTGGCTTTGTCTTCTCTGGAATAGCCTTACCAGGCATTGCCTTTCCTTGCCTTGCCAGAAATTCCTTGCTTGGAATTTCCTGCCTTGCTTGCCTTGAATTGCCTTGCCATGCATTGCCCTGAATTGCCTTGCCTCGAATTGCCTGGCCTAGAATTCCACTGTTTTGCCTTTACTTGCCTTGACTAAAATAGCCTTGCCTGGGGTTGTCTTGTCTTGCCTTACCTGGATTGCCTTGCCTGGAATTCCCTTGTTTTGCCTTGCTTTTTCTTGCCTGAATTTGCCCTCCCTTACCTTCCCTGGAATAGCCTTGCAGGGAATTGCCTTGCCTTACTTTGCCTTGCCTGGAATTGCCTTCCTGGCAATTGCATTGTCTGGAATTACCCTGCCTTGCATTGCAAAAAATTACCTTGCCTTACATTGCCTTGCATTGTCTGGATTCGGTTTTCATAGAATTGTATAGAATTGCTTTCTTTTGAATTGACTGCAATTACCTTGCCTCAAATTGTCTTTACTTGCATTGTCTGGAAATATTTTTTCTGGAACTGCCTTGAATTGCCTTGTCTGAAATTGTCTTGCTTGGAATTTCCATGCCTTGTTAGAAATTTTCTTGCATTGCCTTGCCTAGCCTGGAATGGCCCTGTCTGGAATTGCCTTGTTTTGGATTGCCTTGCCTTTCCTAAAATTTTCTTTGCTAGAATTGCCTTGCCTTGCCTTGCCTTGCCTTGCCTTGCCTTGTCTGGAATTGCCCTGCCTAGAATTTCCTTACCTTGCCTTTCCTTGCCTGAAATTGCCCTGTCTGAAATTGGCCTGCTTTGCCTTGCCTTGCTTAAAAGAGCCTTGCCTGAAATTGCCTTACATATTCTTGCCCTGCCTTGCCTGGAATTGCCTTGCTTAGAATTGCCCTGCTTTGTCTTGCCTTTTCTTGCTTAACTTGTCTTGCCTGGAATTTTCTTGCTTGCAATTGCCTTGCATTGCAGTGCCTTGCCTTGCCTGAAATTGCATTTCCTGGATTTTCCTTTCCTTGCCTTGCCTTTCCTTGCCTTGTTTGGAATTTCCTTACCTGGAATTATTTTGCCTTTTCTTGCTTTGCATTTCCTGAAATTGTCAATAGCCTTGCCTTGCCTTGCCTTTATTGGAATTGCCTTGCCTGCTTTGTCTTGCCTTGCCTGTAATTATCTTGCCTAAAATTGCCTTGCTTTGCCTTGTCTAGAGTTGCAATCCCTGAAATTGCCTTGCTTTGCCTTACCTGGAATTTCCTTCCCTGGGATTCCCTTTTCCTGCCTTGTCTTGCCTTAATTTTCTTGGAATTGCCTTATCGGCAATTGCGTATTCTACAATTCCCTACCTTGAAGTTTCTGCAGTTGGCTTATCTGGAATTGCCTTACCTTGCCTTATCTAAGATTCCCTTGCCTGAAATACCCTTTCTCTGCCTTGCCTTGACTTGCCTTGCCTGGAATTGTCCTTCCTGCAATTGCCTTGCCTAGAATTGCATTGCCTTGGCTTGCCTTCCTTTGCCTTGCCTTGCCTGGAATTGCCTTGCCTAGCATTGCCTTGTCTTGACTTCCCTTGACTTTCTTGCCTTCCCTTGCCTAGAATTGCCTTGCCTGTAATTGCCATGCGTGGAGTTGTCTTGACTTGCCTTACCTGGAATGGCCTTGCCTGGAATTTCCTTGCAATGCCTTGGTTTTTCTTGCCTGAAATTGCCCTCCCTTGCCTTCCCTGGAATACCCTTGGGTGGAACTTTTTTTGTATTCCATTGCCTTAACTGGAATTGCCTTGCTTCGAATTGCCATGACTTGTTTTTCCTAGCCTGGAATCCTTTTGCCTAGAATTGCCTTGCCTTACATTGCCTCGCCTTCTCTTGACTGGAATTACCTTGCCTAGAATTGCCTTGCCTTACCTTAGCTAAAATTGCGTTTCCTGGAAATAACTTTCCCTGTCCTGTCTTGCCTTTCCTTGCATGGAATTGCCTTTATGGCAATTGCCTGGCCTGGAATTGCCTTGCCTTGCATTGACAAGAATTGCCTTGCCTGAAATTGCCTTACCTTTCATTGCCTTGTCTGAAATTGCCTTGACTTGAATTGCGTTGCCTTGCCTGGAATTGTCTTGCCTGGAGTTGTCTTGCCTTGCCTTACCTGGAATTGCCTTGCCTGGAATTCCTTTGCATTGCCTTGCTTTTTCTTGCCTGGAATTTTTCTCCCTTGATTTCCCTGGAATAGCCTTGCGTGGAATTCCCTTGTCATGCATGGCTTGATTGGAATTGTCTTGCATCGGATTGTCTTGCCTTGCCTTTTATCGCTTGGAATTGTCTTGCCTAGAATTGCTATTCCTTGGTTTGCCTTGCCTTGCCTGAAATTTTGTTGCCTAAAATTGCCTTGCATTTCCTTGTCTGAAATTGCCCTGCCTGTAATTGCCTTGCCTGGAATTGCCTTGATTTGCCCTGCCTTGCCTTGCATAAAATTGCCTTGCCTGGAATTAAATTGCCTTATCTAACCTTGCCTTGCTTGGAATTGCCTTGCGTGGATTGTCGTTTTTTGCCTTTCCTTGCTTTACCTCAAATTGCCTAGCTTGGAATTTCAATGCCTTGCCTTAACTCGAATTGCTCTACCTCGAATTGACATGCTTCGCCTTGCCTTTCCTTACCTCGAATTACATTGACTGGAATTGGCCTGCCTTACCTTATTTTGCCTTGCCTGGTATTGCCATGCATTGCCTTGCCTGGGATTGACTTGCCTTGCCTGGCGTTGACTTGCCTTGCCTGGTTTTGTCTTGTATGGAATTGCCTAGCCTGACATTGCCTTTCCTTGCCTGGCCTGATATTGCCTTTCTTGGAATTTCTCTGCTTTACGTGCCTCGAATTGCTTTGCCTGGATTTGTCTTGCCTTGCATTTCCAAGAATTGCCTTGCCTTGCATTGCATTGCCTTACCTCGAGTTGCCCTGACTGAAATTGCAATACCTTGCCTTACCTTGCCTTGACTGGAATTGCCTTGCCTGGAGTTGTCTTGCGTTGCCTTACCTGGAATTGCCGTGACTTGCCTTACCTAAAATTGCCTTTTCTGAAATTCCCTTGCTTTGCCTTGCTTTGACTTGCCTGGATTTGCCCTCCCTTACTTTCCCTGAAATAGCCTCGTGTGGAGTTGCCTTGTCTTGCCTTGCCTTGCCTGGAATTGCCTTTCTGGCAATTGCCTTGCCTGGAATTTCCCTGCCTTGTATTGCCAAAAATTGCTTTGCCTCACATTGCCTTGGCATGCCTAGAATTGGTTTGCATAAAATTGCATTGAATTGCTTTCTTTTGCATTGACTGCAATTGTCTTGCCTCAAACTGTCTATCCTTGCATTGCTTGGAAATACTTTTTTCTAGAATTGCCTTGCCTTGCCTTGTCTGAATTTGCCTTGCTTGAAATTTTTATTCATTGTTGGAAATTTTCTTGCATTGCCTTGCCTTGCCTAGTCTGGAATGGCCCTGTCTGTAATTAACTTGTTTTGGATTGCCTTGCCTTGCCTGAAATTTCCTTTTCTAGAATTGCCTTCTCTTGCCTTGCCTTGCGTTTCCTTGTCTTGACTTGGCTGAAATTGACCTGTCTAGAATTGGCTTGCCTTTCCTTGCCTTGCATGAAATTGCCCTGTCTAAAATTGACCTGCTTTGCCTTGCCATTTCTGAAATTTTCTTGCCTTTTTTTGCCTTTCTGTGTCTAAAATAGACTTTTCTGAAATTGCCTTGCATTGCCTTGCCATTCCTAAAAAAGCCTTGCCAGAAATTGCCTTACATATTCTTGCCCTGCCTTGCCTGGAATTGCCATGCCTGAATTGTTCTTGTCTTGCCTTGCCTTTCCTTGCCTTGCCTGGAATTTCCTTACCTGAAACGTTTTTGCCTTGCCTTGCCTTGCATTGCCTAGAATTGCCTTGCAAGGAATAGCCTTGTCTTGCCTAGTCTGGAGTTACCTTCCCTGGAATTGCCTTGCTTTCTCTTACCTGAAATCGCCTTGCCTGGGATTGCCTTTTCCTGCCTTCTCTTGCCTTAATTTTCTTGGAATTGCCTTCTCAGCAATTGCCTAGCCTGGAATTTCCCTGCTTTGAATTTCCTGGAGTTGCCTTCCCTGAGATTACCTTGTCTTGTCTTACCTAAAATTGCCTTGCCTGAAATACTCTTTCTCTGCCTTGTCTTGCCTTCACTTGCCTGGAAATGTCTTTCCTGCAATTGACTTGTCTAGAATTGCATTGCCTTGCCTTGCCTTTCTTTAGCTTGCCTGGAATTGCCTTGCCTGGCATTGGTTTGTCTTGCCTTGAATTGACTTGTCTTGCCTCTCCTTGCCTAGAATTGCCTTGCCTGGAAATGCCTTGCATTGCCTTGGTTTTCCTTGCCTGGAATTGCCATGACTTGCCTTCCCTGGAATAGGTTTGCATGGAATTGCCTTGTCGTCCTTTTCTTTGACTGGAATTGCCTTGATTCGAATTGCCTTCTTTGCCTTTTCTAGCCTACAATGGTCTTGCCTAGAATTGCCTTTCCTTGCATTGCCTTCCCTGGAATTGCCATTCTGGCAATTGCCTTGCCTGGAATTGCCCTGTCTTGCATTGCCAAAAATTGTCTTGCCTCACATTGTCTTGTCTTGCCTCGAATCGGTTTGCATAGAATTGCATTGAATTGCTTTCTTTTGCATTGACTGCAATTGCCTTGCCTCAAGTTGTTTTTCTTTGCATTGCCTGGATTTGCGTTAACTGAAAATATATTTCCATAGCCTGTCTTGCCTTGCATTGCCTGGAATTGCCTTTCTGGCAATTGCCTTGCCTTGTCTGGAATTGCCTTGCCTAGAATTGCATTGACTATCCTTACCTTGCCTTGCCTGGAATTGTATTGCCTGGAGTTTTCTTGTCTTGCCTTACCTGGAATTGGCTTGCCTGGAATTCCCTTTAATTTCCTGGCTTTTCCTTGCCTGGAATTGCCCTCCCTTGCCTTTCCTAAAATAGCCTTGCCTGAAATTGGCTTGTCTTGCCTAGCCTTGACTGGAATTGCCTTGCTTCAAATTTCCTTGACTTGCCTTTCCTCACCTGGAATTGTCTTTTCTTGGTTTGCCTTGCCTTGCCTGAAATTGCCTTACCTATAATTGCCTTGCTTCACCTTGCCTGAAATTACACTGGCTGGAATTGCCTTGTCTTGCCTTGCCTTGCCTTACCTTGCCTTGCCTTGCCTTGCCTTGCCTCACCTTGCCTTGCCTTGCCTGAAATTGTCTTGCAAAGAATTGCATTGCCTTATCTTACCTTTCCTTACCTGGAATTGCCTTTTTTGCCTTGCCTGGAATTACCTTGTCTGGAGTTGTCTTGCCTTTAATTGCTTTCAGTTGCCTTACCTGAAATCACCTTGTCTGGAATTGCATTATTTTTTGCCTTTCCTTGCCTTGCCTCGAATTGCCTGGCTTGGAATTTCCCTGCCTTTTCTTACTCAAATTACTTTACCTGGAATTGTCCTCCTCAGTCTTACCTTTTATTACCTTGAATTATGTTGCCTGAAATTAACCTGCCTTTCCTTATTTTACCTTGCCTGGGATAGCCATGCGTTCCCTTGCCTAGAATTGCCTTGCCTTGCCTGGCTTTGTCTTGTCTGTAATTGCCATGCCTGGCATTCTTTTCCTTGCCTTTCCTGAAATTATCTTTCTTGAAATTTCTCCTCAGTACTTGCCTCGAATTGCCTTGCCTGGAGTTGCCTTGCCTTGCATTGCCAGGATTGCCTTGCCTGAAATTGTCTTCCCTTGCATTGCATTGCTTTGCCTCAAATTGCTTTGCCTAGAATTACCTTGCTTGCCTTAGTTTGCCTTGATTGGAATTGCCTTGCCTGCAGTTGTCTTGCGTTGCCTTACCTGGAGTTGCCCTGCCTGGAATTCCCTTGCTTTGCCTTGTTTGCCTTGCCTGCATTTTTCCTCCCTTACCTTCCCTGGAATAGCCTTGTGTGGAATTGCTTTATCTTGCCTTGCCTTGCCTGGAATTGCCTTTCTGGTAATTGCCTTGCCTGGAATTGCCTTTCTGGTAATTGCCTTGCCTGGAATTGCCTTTCTTGTAATTGCCTTGCCTGGAATTGCCCTGCCTTGCATTGCCAAAAATTGCCTTGCCTCACATTGCCTTGCCTTGCCTGGAATTGGTTTGCACAGAGTTACAGAGAATTGCTTCTTTTTGCATTGACTTAAATTGCCTTCCTTCGAATTGTCTTTCCTTGCATTGACTGGAAATATTTTTCTGGAATTGCCTTGCCTTGCCTTGCCTTGCCTGAAATTGCCTTGCTTGAAATTTCCGTGCCTTGTTGGAAATTTTTTTGCATTGCCTTGCCTTGCCTAGTCTGAAATGGCCCTGTCTGGATTTGCCTTGTTTTGGATTCCCTTGCCTTGACTGAAATGGCCTTTGCTAGAGTTGCCTTGCTTTGCCTTGCCTTGTCTTGCCTTTTTTGACTTGCCTTCTGTTGAATTGACCTGCCTAGAATTAACTTCCCTTGCCTTCCCTTGCCTGAAATTGCATGTCTGAAATTGGCCTGCTTTGCCTTGTCTTTTCTGAAATTGTCTTGCCTTGCCTTGCTTTGCCATGCCTAAAATTGACTTTTCTAAAATTGCGTTGCATTGTCTTGCCTTGCATAAAAGAGCCTTGCCTGGAATTGCCCTACATATTTTTGCCCTGCCTTGTCTGAAATTGCCTTCCATAGAATTGCCCTGCCTTGCCTTGTCTTTCCTTTTCTTGGCTTGCCTTGCCTTGCCTGGAATTGTATTTCTTGGAATTGCCTTGCCTTGCCTTGCATTGCCTTGCCTTGTCTGGAGTTGCCTTTTCTGGAATTGCCTTGCCTTGCTTTACCTCAAATTGTCTTGCCTGAAATTGCCTTTTTCTGCATTCTCTTGCCTTAATTTTCTTGGAATTGCCTTCACGGCAATTGACTAGCCTGGAATTGCCCTGCCTTTAATTTCCTGGAGTTGTCTTCTCTAGATTTGCCTTGCGTTGCCTTACCTAAAATTGCCTTGCCTGAAATACGCTTTCTCTGCCTTGTCTTGCCTTACCTTCCCTGGAATTGCTTTTCCTGCCATTGCCTTGCCTAGAATTGCATTCCTTGCCTTGCCTCCTTTTGCCTTGCATTGCCTTGCATGGCATTGTCTTGTATTGCCTTCCCTTGCCTAGAATTGCCTTGCCTTGAATTTCCTTGTCTTGTCTTGACTGGAATTGTTTTGCCTTGCCTTACCTGGAATTCCGTTTCCTGGAAATAGCTTTCCCTGCCTTGTCTTGCCCTGTCTTTCATGGAATTGCCTTTTTGGCAATTGCCTTGCCTGGAATTGCTTTGCCTTGCTTCAGCTGAAATTGCGTTACCTGTAAATACCTTTCCATAGCTTGTCTTGCCTTGCCTTGCCTGGAATTGCCTTGCCTTGCATTTCCAGGAATTGCCTTGCCTTGCATTTCCAGGAATTGCCTTGCCTGAAATTGATTTGCCTTGCCTTGCATTGCCTTGTCTGGAATTGCCTTGCCTAGAATTGCATTGCCTATTCTTATCTGTCCTTGCCTTGCCTTGCCTAAAATTGCCTTTCTTGGAATTTCTCTGCCTTACTTGCCTCGAATTGCCTTGCCTGGAATTGCCTTGCCTGGAATTGCCAGAAATTGCCTTGCCTGAAATTGCCTTCCCTTGCATTGCATTGCTTTGCCTCGAATGGCCTTGCCTAGAATTTTATTGCTTGCCTTACCTTGCCTTGATTGGAATTGCCTTACCTGGAGTTGTCTTGCCTTGCCTGAAATTCCCTTGTTTGCCTTGCCTGCATTTGCCTTCTCTGGAATAGGCTTACGTGGAATTGCCTTACCTTGCCTTGCCTTGCCTGGAATTGCCATTTTGGTAATTGCCTTAGCTGAAATTGCCCTACCTTGCATTGCCACAAATTGCTTTGCCTCACATTGCCTTGCCTTGCCTGGAATTGGTTTGCACAGAATTGCATTGAATTGCTTTTATTGCATTGACTGTGATTGCCTTGCCTCGAATTGTCTTTCCTTGCGTGGCCTAAAAATATTTTTTCTGGAATTGCCTTGCCTGAAATTGCCTGAAATTGCCTTGCTTGGAAATTCCATTGCCTTGCCTTGCCTAGCCTGAAATAGCCCTGTCAGGAATCGTCTTGTTTTGGATTCCCTTGCCTTGCCTGAAATTGCATTTGCTAGAGTTGCCTTGCTTTGCCGTGCCTTGCCTTTTTTGACTTGCCTTCTGTGGAATTGACCGGCCTAGAATTGTCTTCCCTTGACTTACCTTGCCTGAAATTGTCCTATCTGAATTTGGTCTGCTTTGCCTTGCCTTTTCTGAAATT
This sequence comes from Leontopithecus rosalia, assembly GCA_028533165.1. Taxonomy (NCBI): domain Eukaryota; kingdom Metazoa; phylum Chordata; class Mammalia; order Primates; family Cebidae; genus Leontopithecus; species Leontopithecus rosalia. The sequence goes on along the minus strand of JAPYYA010000497.1, from coordinate 32,285 downwards.
ATCTTGCCTTGCCTTTCCTTGCCATGCCTAATATTGACTTTCCTGAAATTGCCTTGCAATGCCTTGTCTTGCCTAAAAGAGCCTTGCCTGAAATTGCCCTACATATTGTTGCTCTGCCTTGCCTGGAATTGCCTTGCTTAGAATTTCCCAGCCTTGTCTTGCCTTTCCTTTCCTTGCCTTTCCCTGCCTGGAATTTCATTTTCTGGAATTGCTTTGCATTGCATTGCGTTGTCTTGCCTGAATTTGTGTTGCCTTGTCTTGTCTGGAGTTGCCTTCCCTGGAATTGCCTTGCCTTGACTTACCTGAAATTGCCTTTCCTTCCCTTCTCTTGCCTTAATTTTCTGGAAATTGCCTTCATGGCAATTGCCTAGCCTAGAATTGCCCTGCCTTGAATTTTCTGAAGTTGCCTTCTCTGGATTTGCCTTACCCAAAATTGCCTTGCCTGAAATACCCTTTCTCTGCCTTGTCTTGCCTTCCCTTGCCTAAAATGGCCTTACCTGGAATTGCCTTACTTGGAGTTGTCTTGGCTTGGCTTTTCTGGAATTGCCTTGCCAGGAATTCCCTTGCATTGCCTTGGCTTTCCTTGACCAAAGTTGCCCTCCTCTGCCTACCATGGAATAGCCTTTCGTGGAATTGCCTTGGCTTCCCTTGCCTTGACTAAAATTGCCTTGCTTCGAATTTCCTTGCCTTGCCTTGCCTTTTCTAGCCTAAAATTGTCTTGCCTAGAATTGCCTTGCCTTACATTACCTCGCCTTGCCTTGCCTTGTCTTCAGTTGAATTGCCTTGCCTTGCCGTAGCTGGAATTGCGTTTCCTGGGAATAGTTTTCCCTGCCTTGTATTGCCTTATCTTTCATGGAATTGCCATTCTGGCAATTGCCTTGCCTGTAATTGCCTTGCATTGCATTGCCCGGAATTGCCTTCCCGAAATTGCCTTGCCTTGCCTTCCATTGCCTTGTCTGGAATTGCCTTGCTTATAATTGCATTGCATTGCCTTACCTTTCCTTGCATGCAATTGCCTTGCCTGGAGTTGTATTGCCTTGACTTACCTGAAATTGCCTTTCCTGGAATTCCCTTGCATTGCCTTGCTTTTCTTTGCCTGGAATTTCCCTCCTTTGCCTTCCCTGGAATAGCCTTGAGTGGCATTGCCTTGTCATGCCTTGTCATGACTGGAATTGCCTTGCTTCGAGTTTCCTTGCCTTGCCTTTATTCGGCTGAAATTGTCTTGCCTAGAAATGTCTTGCCTTCATGTGCCTTGCCTTGCCTGGAATTACCTTGCCTAGAATTGCCATGCTTCTTCTTGTCTGAAATTGCGCTGCTTGAAATTACATTTTCTTGCCTTTCCTTGTCTGAAATTGCCTCGTTTTGCCTTGACGTGCCTTGCCTGAAATTGTCTTGCCTAGAATTGCATTGCCTTACCTTACCTTGCCTTTCCTAAAATTGCCTTTTCTTACCTTGCCTGGAATTACCTTGTCTGAAGTTGCCTTGCCTTTAATTGCTTTGACTTGCCTTGCCTGAAGTCGCCTTTTCTGGAATTGGCTTTTTTTGCCTTTGCTTGCCTTGTCTCAAATTGCTTGGCTTGGAATTTCCCTGCCTTGCCTCACCTCGAATTGCTTTACCTGGAATTGCTCTACTATGCCTTCCCTTTAATTACCTCGAATAATGTTACCTGGAATTGGCCTGTCTTGCCTTATTTTCCGTTGCCTGGAATTGCCAGGCATTGCCTTATTTTCCCTTGCCTGGAATTGCCATGCGTTTCCTTGCCTGGAATTGCCTTGCCTGGCATTGCCATTCCTTGCCTTGCCTGACATTGCCTTTCTGGAAATTTCCCTCTTTTGCTTGGATAAAATTGCCTTGCCTGGAATTGCCTTGCTTGGAATTTCCCTGCCTCGAATTTTCTTGACTTGAATAGCCTTGCCTTGCATTGCCAGGAATTGCCTTTCCTGAAATTTCCTTCATTTGCATTGCATTGCCTTGCCTAGAGTTGCCTTGCCTAGAATTGCATTGCCTTGCCTACTTTTGCCTTGCCTGGAATTGTCTTGCCTGGAGTTGTCTTGCCTTGCCATACCTGGAATTGTTTTGCCTGGAATTCCCTTACATTTCCTTGATTTTCCTTGCCTGGGATTGCCCTTCCTTGCCTTCCTAGAATAACCTTGCGTGGAATTGCCTTGGCCTTTCTTGACTGGCCTTCCCTGGAATTTCCTTTCCTGCAATTGCCTAGACTGGAATTGCCTTATCTTGGCTTGCCTGATATTGCCTTGTCTGGATTTGCCTTGTCTTCCCTTTTCTTGCTTTGCCTTTCCTTTCCTTGCCTAGCCTTGCCTAGAATTGCCTTACCTGGAATTGCCTTTCCTTTCATTTTCATGACATTTTTTGCCTTTCCTTTCCTTTCCTTTCCTTGCTTGCTATTCTTTTGCCTTGCCAGAAATGTTTTTACGTTGCCTTGCTTTGCCTAGCCTGGAATTGTCCTGCCTGGAGTTACCTTGCCTTGGCTTGCCTGGAATTCCTTGCTTTAATTTACCTGTCTTTGTCTTGCTCAAAATTGACCTGCCTTGTTTTACCTCGCCTGGAATTTTCCTGCCTGAAATTGCACTGATTTGCCTCCCTAGCCTGGAATTGGCTTTCCTTTCCTTGCCTGGAATTGACTTTTCCGGAATTGCCTTGCTTTGTCTTGCCTCTCCTTCCATGACATCGTCTTGCCTGGAATTGCCTTGCCTGGAATTGCCTTTCCTTCCCTGGTTGCCTTGCATTGCCTTGCGTTGCCTGAAATTACCTAACCTGAAATTGCCTTGCCTTACCTTGCCTTGAAATGCCTTACCTGGAATTGATTCTCCTTGTCTTGCCTTGCCTTGCCTTGCCATGCCTAAGATTGACTTTTCTGAAATTGCCTTGCGTTGTTTTGTTTTGCCTAGAAAAGCCTTGCCTGGAATTGTCCAACATTGCCATGCCTTGCCTTGCCTGGAATTGCCTTGCTTAGAATTGTGCTGCCTTCCCTTGCCTTGCCTTTCCTAGCCTAGAATTGTGTTGCCAGGAATTGCCTTGCCTTGCCTTGCCTGAAATTTCCTTGCTTGGAATTGCTTTGCGTTGCATTGCATTGCATTGCATTGCCTTGCCTTGCCTTCCATGGAATAGCCTTGCCTGGAATTGCCTTGCATTGACTGGAGTTTCCTTGTTTTGAATTGTCTTACCTTGCCTTTTTTCGCCTGCAATTGCCTTGCCTAGAATTGCCTTGCGTTGTGTTGCCTTGCATTGCCTTGAGTGGAATTGCCTTACATGGAATTGCCTTTCCTTGCCTTAGCTGGAATTGCCTTTCCCTGCCTTGGCTTGCCTTGCCTTGCCTGGAATTGCCTTTCCGGCAATTGCCTTGCCTGGAATTTTCTTTCTGGCAATTGCCTCGCCTGGAATTTCCCTGCCTTTCATTGCAAAATTTTCCTTGCCTGGAATTGCCTTTTCTTACATTGCCTTGCCTTGCCTTGAATTGCTTTGCCTAGAATTGCATTTTATTGCCTTACCTTGCCTTAAATGCAATTGCCTTGCCTTGAATTTTCTTTTCTTTTGCTGCCTAAAAATATCTTGTCTGGAATTGCCTTGCCTAACCTTGCCTGATATTGCCTTGCATGGAATTTCCATGCCTGGTTCTAAACTATTTTGCATTGCCTTGCCTTGCCCAGCTTGGAATTGCCCTGTCTGTAATTGCCTTGCCTTGGTTTCAATTGCCTTGCCTGGAATTGTCTTGCCTATAATTATCTTTCCGTGCCTTGCCTTGCCTAGAATTGCATTGTATTGCCTTACCTTGCCTTAACTGCAATTGCCTTGCCTCGAATTTCCTTTCCTTTAGTTGCCTAACAATACCTTGTCTGGAATTGCCTTGCCTTACCTTGCCTGATATTGCCTTGCATGGAATTTCCATTCCTGGTTCTAAATTTTCTTGCCCTGCCTTACCTTGCCTTGCCTGAAATTGCCCTGTCTTGCCTTGCCTTTCCTGAAATTGTCTTGCCTTGCGTTTCCCTCCCTTGCCTTAAATTGACTTTTCTGAAATTGCCTTGCAATGCCTTGCATTGCCTAAAAGAGTCTTGCCTGGAATTTTCTTACATACACTTGCCCTACCTTGCCTGGAATTGCCTTGCTTATAATTGTCCTGCCTTGCCTTGCCTTGCCTTGCCTGGAGTTTTTTCCTTGGATTTGCATTGCATTGCATTGCCTTGCCCTGCCTGAAGTTGCCTTGCCTGGAATATCCTTGCCTTGCCTTGCCTTGCTTTGCCTTGCATTTCCCTACCTGGAAGTATTTTTGCCTTGCCTTGCCTGAAATTGCCTTGCCTGGAATTGCCTTGCCTTGCCTGGAATTGCCTGGATTGGAATTGCCTTGCCTTGCATTGTCTTCCCTTGCCTGGAATTGCCTTGCCTAGAATTACCTTGCCTTGCCTGGAATTGCCTGGATTGGAATTGCCTTGCCTTGCATTGTCTTCCCTTGGCTGGAATTTCCTTGCCTAGAATTGCCTTGTCTTGTTATGTTTCGAGTTGCCTTCTGTGGAATTGCCTTGCCTTGCTTTGCCTGGAATTGTTCCTCTTTACCTTGCCTTGCCTTGCTTTGCCCTGCCTAAAATTGTCCCTCCTTACCTTGCCTTGCCTTGCTTTGCCCTGCCTAAAATTGACTTTTCTGAAATTGCCTTGAGTTGCCTTGCCTTGCCTAAAGGTGCCTTGCCTGGAATTGCCCTTTTGTGCCTTGTCTTGCCTTGCCTTCAATTGCCTTGCTTGAAATTTCCCTGCCTTGCCTTGCCTCGCCTCGAATTGCCTTGCCTCCAATTGCCCTGCTTTCTTTTGCCTTTCTTTACCTCGACTTGCCTTGTTGGAAATTTTCTTGCCTTTTCTTTGCTTGCCTAGCCTGTAATTGCCCTGTCTGGAAATGCCTCGCTTTGACTTGCCTTGCCTTGCCTGGTATTGCCTTTTCTATAAATGTCATGCCTTGCCTTCCGTTGTCTGTAATTTCCCTGCCTGGAGTTGCCCTGCCTTGCATTGTCTTGCCTGAAATTGGCCTGCCTGCAATTTCCCTGCCTTGTCTGAATTTGCCTTGCCTGAAATTTCCTTGCCTAGCCTTATCTAGAATTTACTTCTCTGGAATTGCCTTCCATTGACTTTCCTTGCCAGGGATTTCCTTGAGTGGAATTGCCTTGCATTGCCTTTCCTTGTCTTGCCTTGCCTGGAATTTTCTTGACTTTTCTGGCCTTGCCTGGAATTGCCTTTCCTGGAATTGCTTTGCCTTGACTTGCCTTCCCTGGAATTGTCTTGCCTTGACTTGCCTTCCCTGAAATTGTCTTGCCTTGCGTTGCCTGGAGTTGCCTTGCCAGTAATTAACTTGCTTTTTCTTGCCTGCATTTTCCTTTCCTGAAAGGTCCCTGCCTTGCCTTACGTGGAATTGCTTTGCCTGGAATTGCCTTGTCTTGCCTTGCTGTAATTGTCTTGCCTGGATTTGCCCTGACTTCCCTTGTCTTGACTTTCCTTTCCTTTCCTTACCTTGCCTTGCCTTGCCTAGAATTTCCTTGCCTGGTATTGCCTTGCATGGAATTGCCTTTTATTTCATTGTCTTGGCTTTCTTGGCCTTGTATTTTTTTTCCTTGCTTGGTATTCTTTTGCCTTGCCAGAAATTTGTTTACGTTGCCTTGCTTTGCCTAGTCTGGAATTGTCCTGCCTGGAGTTTCCTTGCCTTGGCTTGCCTGAAATTAATTGCTTATAATTGTCTTGCCTGGTCTTGCCCAGAAATGACCTTCCTTGTTTTACCTTGCCCGAAATTGTCCTGCCTGGAATTTCACTGCCTTGCCCTGCGTTGCCTTGAATTGCCTTGCCTTTTCTTGCCTGGAATTTACTTTCTCGGAATTGCTTTGCTTTGACTTGCCGTTTTGTGCATTGGACTGCCTTGCCAGGCGTTGTCTTGCCTGAAATTCTCTTGCCATGTCTTGCCTTGCCTTGCGGTGCCTGGAATAGACTAGCCTGGAATTGCCTTGCCTTGCCTTGCCTGGAATTGTCCCTACTTACCTAGCCTTGCTTTGCTTTGCCATGCCTAAAATTGACTTTCCTGAAATTGCCTAGCATTGCCTTGCCTTGCCTAAAAGAGCCTTGCCTGGAATTGCCCTTTTTTGCCTTGCCTTGTCTTGCCTTGAATTTCCTTGCTTGGAATATCCCTGCCTTTCCTTGCCTCGAATTGCCTTGCCTGGAATTGCCCTGCTTTGTTTTGCCTTTCCTTACCTCGAATTGCCTTGCTGAAAATTTTCTTGCCTTGCCTTTGCTTGCCTAGCCTGGTATTGCTCTGTCTGGAATTGCCTTGCTTTGACTTGCCTTGCCTGATATTGCCTTTCCTATAATTGTCTCGCCTTGCCTTGCATTGTCTGGAATTGTCCTGCCTGTAGTTGTCCTGCCTTGCCTTTCCTTGCCTGAAATGGGCATGCCTGCAATTCCCTTGACTTGACTTACCTTGCTGGAATTGCCTTGCCTTGCCTTGCCTTGCCTGAATTTGCCTTGCCTGAAACGTCCTTGCCTAGCCTTGCCTGGAATGTACTTGCCTAAAATTGATTTGCCTTGCCAGAAAATTCCTTCGGTGAAATTGCCTTCCATTGACTTGCCTTGCCAGAAATTTCCTTGAGTGGAATTGGCTTGACTTGCCTTGCATTTTCTTTCCTTCCCTTGCCTTGCCTGGAATTTTCTTGACTTTTCTGGCCTTGCCTGGAATTGCCATTCTTGGAATTGCCTTTTCTGGAGTTGCTTGGCCTTGACTTGCCTTCCCGGGAATTGTCTTGCCTTGCCTTGCCTGGAGTTGCCTTGCCAGGCATTGCATTGCCTTTTCTTGTCTGAATTTGCCTTTCCTGGAATTGCCCTGCTTTGCCTTACATGGAATTCCCTTGCGTGTAATTCCCTTGTTTTGCCTTGCCTTGCCTGGAATTGCCTTTCCTGCAATTGCCTAGCCTGGAATTGCCTAACCTTGCCTTGCCCTGAATTGACATTTCTGGATTTGTCTTGTCTTCCTTGCCTTTCCTTTCCTTTCCTTGCCTTGCCTTGCCTTGCCTAGAATTGCCTTGCCAGGTATTGCCTTGCATGCAATTGCCTTTCCTTTCATTGTCTTGACTATTTTGCCTTTACTTCCTTGATTGGCATTCTTTTTTTTTTCAAGGAATATTTTTACGTTGCCTTGCTTTGCCTAGCCTGGAATTCTCCTGCCTGGAGTTGCCTTGCCTTGGCTTGCCTGGAACTAATTGCTTATAAATGCCTTGCCTGGTATTGCCTGAAACTGACATGCCTTGCCTTATCTTGCCTAAAATTTCTCTGCCTGAAATTGCACTGTTTTGCCTCCCTTGCCTGGAATTGCCTTTCCTTGCCTTGCCTGGAATTGACTTTTCCGGAATTGCCTTGCTTTGCCTTACCTTTCCTTGCATGAGATTGACTTGCCTGGAACTGTCTTGTCTGGAATTGCCTTGCTTTCTCTGTGTTATCTTACATTGCCTGGAATTACCTAACCTGAAATTGCCTTGCCTTCCCTTGCCTGGAAATGCCTTGCCTGAAATTGATTCTCCTTGTCTTGCCTTGCCTTAGCTTGCCATGCCTAAGTTTGACTTTTGTAAAATTGCCTTGCGTTGCTTTGTTTTGCCTAGAAGAGCCTTGCCTGGAATTGCCCAACATTGCCATGCCTTGATTTGCCTGGAATTGTGCTGCCTTCCCTTGCCTTGCCTTTCCTAGCCTAGAATTGCATTGCCTGAAATTTCCTTGCCTTGTCTGGACTGAAATTTCCTTGCTTGGAATTGCCTTGCATTGTTTTGCGTTGCCTTGCCTTGCTTTTTATTACCTGAAATTGCCCTGCCTTGCCTTCCATGGAATAGCATTGCCTGGAATTGCCTTGTCATGCCTTGCCTTGACTCTAGTTGCCTTGTTTCGCTTTGCCTTGCCTTGCATTGCCTTTTTTAGCCTGGAATTGCCTTGCCTAGAGTTGTGTTGTATTGCGTTGTCTTGCATTGCCTTGACTGGAATTGCCTTGCCTGGAATTGCCTTTCCCTGCCTTGGCTTGCCTTGCCTTGCCTGGAATTGCCTTTCCAGCAATTTCCTTGCCTGGAATTTCCCTGCCTTTCATTGCAAAAATTGCCTTGCCTGGAATTGCCTTTTCTTACATTGCCTTGCCTTGCCTTGAATTGCTTTGCCTAGAATTGCATTGTCTTGACTTACCTTGCATTGACTGCAATTGCCTTGCCTCGAATTTCTTTTTTTGCCTTGCATAAAAATACCTTGTCTTGAATTGCCTTGCCTTACCTTGCCTAGTATTGTCTTGCATGGAATTTCCATGCCTGGTTCTAAATTTTCTTGCATTGCCTTGCCTTGCCCAGCCTGGAATTTCCCTGTCTGTAACTGCCTTGCCTTGGTTTGCGTTGCCTTGCCTGGAGTTGCCTTGCCTATAATTTCCTTGCCTTGCCTTGTCTGGAATTGCCCTGCCTAACCCTGCCTTGCCTAAAATTGCCCTGACTGTAATTTCCTGCCTTACCTTGCCTTTCCTGAAATTGCCTTGCCTTGCTTTGCCCTGCATGCCTTAAATTGAATTTCCTGAAATTGCCTTGCGTTGCCTTTCCTTTTTTAAAAGAGACTTGCCTGGAATTGTCTTACATACACTTGCACTTTATTGCCCGGAATTGCCTTGCTTATAATTGCCCTGCCTTGCATTGCATTGCCTTGCTTTCCCTGGAGTTTATTTCCTTGGATTTACATTTTATTGCATTGCCTTGCCTTGCCTGAAATTGCCTTGCCTGAAATGTCCTTGCCTTGCCTTGCCTTGCGTTGCCTTATGTGGCATTTCCCTACCTGAAAGTTTTTTTCCTTGCCTTGCCTTGCCTAAACTTGCCTTGTCTGGAATAGCCTTGCCTTGCCATGCCTTGACTGAACGTGCCTTGCCTTGCATTGTCTTCCCTTGCCTGGAATTGCCTTGCCTAAAATTGCCTTGCCTTGCCATGTCTGGAGTTGCCATACATGGAGTTGCCTTGCCTTGCCTTACGTGTAATTGCCTTGCCTAGGATTGCCTTTCCCTGCATTCTCTTGCCTTAATTTTCCTGGATGTGCCTTTTCAGCAATTGTATTGCTGTCAATTGCCCTGCCTAGCTTTGTCTGAATTTGCTTTCTCTGAAATTCCCTTGCCTTGCCTTACCTACAATTGCCTTGCCTGGAATTGCCTCTTTTTGCCTTGCCTTGCTTTGCCTTGCCTTGCATTGCCTTACTGTGCCTAAAATTGACTTTCCTGAAGTTGTCTTCATTGCCTTGCTTTGCCTAAAAGAGCCTTGCCTAGAATTGTTTTACATTGCCTTGCCTTGCCTTGCCTTGCCTTGCCTTCCCTTGCCTTGCATTGCCTGGAATTGCCTTGCTTTGAATTGCAGTGCCTTCGCTTGTCTTGCGTTGCCAAGCCTATAGTTGCTTTGTCTGGAATTGCCTTGCCTTGATTTTTCTGGAATTTTGTTGCTTCAAATTGCTTTGCATTGCATTGCCTTGCCTTGCCTTATTTTTCTTGCCTGAAATTGTCCTGCCTTGTTTTCTATGGAATAAAATTGCCTGGAATTGCATTTTCCTGCCTTGCCTTCACTGGAATTGCCTTGTTTCGAATTGCTTTGCCTTGCCTTTCCTCACCTTGAATTGCCTTGCCTAGAATTGCCTTGACTTGCGTTCCTTTACCTTGCCTTGACTGGAATTGCCATGCCTTACATTGACTTGCCTTTCCTGGAATTGCCTTGTCTAAAATTTCATTGCCGTGCCTTACCTTGCCTACTCTGGAATTGCATTGCCTCGAATTGCCTTTCCTTGTCTTGCCTGTAATTACCTTGTCTGAAATTGCCTTACCTTGCCTTACCTTGGCTTGTCTGGAACTGCCTTGCCTGTATTTGCCTTGCCTTGTCTTTTCTTTTCTTTTCTTTTCTTTTCTTTTCTTTTCTTTTCTTTTCTTTTCTTTTCTTTTCTTTCTTGTCTTGTCTTGTCTTGTCTTGTCTTGTCTTGTCTTGTCTTGTCTGTCTTGTCTTTCCTTTCCTTGCCTTGCCTTGCCAAGAGTTGGCTTGCCTGGTATTGCCTTGCCTGAAATTGTCTTTCCTTTTCTTGTCTTGACTTTCTTTTCGTTGTCTTTTTTTTCCTGGCCTGGTATTGCCTTGCCTTTCCTAAAATTTATTGACGTTGCCTTGCTTTTCCTAGCCTGGAATTGCCCTGCCTGGAATTGCCTTGTTATGGCTTGCCTTGTATCGAATTGCCTATTTTACCTTTCCTGGATTACCTTTTCTGAAATTGCCTTGCCTTGTCTTGCCTTGCCTATTCTGGAATTGCCTTGCATTGCCCTGCCTGAAATCGCCTTACATGTAATTGCCTTTCCTGCAATTGCCTCACCTGATATTGCCTTGCCTTGCCTTGCCTCGACTTCCCTTGACTTTCCTTGCCTGGAATTGACATTTCCACAATTGTCTTGCATTTTCTTGCCTACTTTTTTATGGGATTGCCTTTCCTGGAATTGTCTTGTCTGGAATTGCCTTGCCTTGCCTGAAATTGCCTCTTTTTGCCTTGTGTTGCCTTGCTTTGAGTTGCCTTGCCATGCCTAAAATTGACATTCCTGAATTTGCCTTGCGTTGCCTTGCCTTGCCTTGCCTTGCCTTGCCTGGAATTTAGTTGCTTTGGATTGCCTTGCATTGCCTTGCCTTGCCTTGCCTTGCCTTGACTTGCTTTTTCTTGCCTGGAATTGCTGTGCCTTGCCTTCCCTGTAATAGCCTTGCCTGTAGTTGTCTTGTCTTTCCTTGCCTTGACTGCAAATGCCTTGTTTCGAATTGCCTTGCCTTGCCTTTTCTTGCCTGGAATTGCTGTGCCTTGCCTTCCCTGTAATAGCCTTGCCTGTAGTTGCCTTGTCTTGCCTTGTCTTGAATGGAGATGCCTTGTTTTGAATTCCCTTGCCTTGTCTTTTCTTGTCTGGAATTGCCTTTTCTAGAATTGCTTTCCCTTGGGATGCCTTGCCTTGCCTTGACTGCAATTCATTTGCCTGAAATTGCCTTGCTTTCCCCGACCTGGAATTGCCTTAGCTGCAATTGCCTTTCCCTGCCTTCTCTTGCCTTGCCTTGCCTGGTATTGCATTTCTGGCAATTGTCTTGCCTGGAATTGCCCAGCCTTGCATTTCAAAAAATTGCCTTGCCTGAAATTTCCCTGCCTTGTAGTGCCAAAGATTGCCTTACCTGGAATTGCCATGCCTTGCATTGCCTAGCCTTGTTTTAAATTGCTTTGTCTATAATTGCATTGTCTTGCCTTACCTTGCCTTGACTGGAATTGCCTTGCCTCGAATTGCCTTTCCTTGCCTTCCCTGGAAATACCTTGTCTAAAATTGCCTTGCCTTGCTTTGCCTTGCCTTGCCTTGCCTTGCCTTGCCTTGCCTGATATTGCCTTCCATAGAATTTCCATGCCTTGTTCTAAATTTTCTTACATTGCATTGCCTTGTCTATCCTTAAGTTGCCTTGTCTGTAATTGCCTTGCCTTGGTTTGCCTTGCCTTGCCTTCAATTTTCTTGCCTAGAATTCCCTTGACTTGATTTTTCTTTTCTTGCTGGAATTGTCCTGCCTTACCTGGCCTTTCCTGAAATTGCCCTGCCTTGTCTTGCCTTTCTTGAAATTGCCTTTCCTTGCCCTGCCTTGCCGTGACTTAAATTGACTTTTCTGAAACTGTCTTGCATTGTCTTGCCTTGCCTAAAAGAGCCGTGCCTGGAATTGCGTTACATACCCTTGCCCTGCTTTGCCTGTAATTGCCTTGCTTAGAATTGCCCTGCCTTGCTTTCCCTTGCCTTGCCTTCCCTTGTCTTGCCTGTAATTTTTGTGCTTGGAATTGCCTTGAATTGGATTGTTTTGCCTTGCCTGAAGTTGCCTTTCCTGTAATGTCCTTGCTTTGCCTTGCCTTTCCTTGCCTTGTCTGGAATTTTCTTACCTAAAATTTTTTTGCCTTGCCTTGCCATGAATTGCCTGCAGTTGCCTTGCCTGGAATAGCCTTTCACTGACTTGCCTTGATTAAAATTGCCCTGGCTTGCGTTGTGTTCCCTCGCATGGAATTGCCTTGCCTAGGATTGCCATGCCTTTCCTTGTCTGGATTTGCCTTTCTTATAATTGCCTTTCCTTGCCTTACCTGGAATTGCCATGCCTGAGATTGCCTTTCCCTGCCTACTCTTGCCTTAGTTTCCCTTGCCCGCCTTGCCTGAAATTGCCTTGCCTAGAATTGCGCTGCCTTCCCTTGCCTTGCTTTTCCTAGCATAGAATTGCCTTGCCTGGAATTGCCTTGCTTGGAATTGCCTTGCATTTCATTGCCTTGCCATGACTTGCCTTGCTTGCCTTGCCTTTGTTTTCCTTGCCTGGAATTGCCCTGCCTTGCCTTCCCTTGAATAACCTTGCAGGAATTTTCTATTCTTGCCTTGTCATTACTGGAGTTGCCTTGTTTCAAATTGCCTTGCCTTACCTTTCCTCTCCTGGAATTGATTTGCCTACAATTCCCTTGCCTTTCTTTGCCTTACCTAGCCTTGACTGGAATTTCCTTGCATTACATTGCCTGGCCGTTTCTGGAATTGCCTTGTCTAGAATTGCACTGCCTTGCCTTACCTTGCCTTCCCTAAAATTGCCTTGCCTTGTCTTGCCTGCAATTGCCTTGCATTGCCTTGCATTGCCTGAAGGAGCCTTGCCTGGAATTTCCCTATATTGCCTTTCCCTGCCTTGCTTCTAATTGCCTGGCCTAGAATTCTCTGCCTTCTCTTGCCTTTCCTGGAATTGCCATGCCTTGCCATGTCTTGCCTGGATGAGTTTTGCTTGATTTTGCCTTACATGGCATTGCCTTTCCCGTCCTGGTCTACAGTTGCCTTCCCTGCAATTCTTTTACTTTGCCTTACCTGGAATTGCCTTGGCTGGAATTACCTTTCCCTGCCTTGTCGTGCCTTGTCTTGCCTTTTCTTGCCTGCAATTTCCTTTCTGGCAATTGCTTTGCCTGGAATTATTCTGCCTTACATTGTCAAAACTTGCCTTGCCTGGAATTGCCTTTCCTTATATTGCCTAGTCTTGAACTGCCTTGCCTTGCCTTACCTTGGCTTGCCTGGAACTGCCTTGCCTGGAATTGCCTTGTCTTGCCTTGTCTTTTTTTGATGCCTTTCCTTGCCTAGAATTGCCTTACCTGGTATTACCTTGCCTGGAACTTCCTTGCCTTTTTTTGTCTTGACTTTCTTTGCCTTGCCTTTTTTGCCTTGTCTGGTATTGCCTTGCCTTGCTGGGAATATTTTTATGTTGCCTTGCTTTGCCTAGCCTGGAATTGCCATGCCTGAAATTGTGCTTCTTTCCTTGTCTTGCCTTTTTTAGCCTATAATTGCCTTGCCTGGAATTTCCTTTCTTGAAATTGCTTTGCATTGCGTTGCCTTCCCTTGCCTTGCATTATTATATTTTTCCTGGAATTGCCCCCACCCCTTGCTTTCCATGAAATAGCCTTGCCTGGAATTGCCTTGTCTTGCCTTGCCTTGACTGAAGTTGCTCTGTTTTGAATTGCCTTGCCTTGCCTTCCCTCGCCTAGAAATTCCCTGCCTTGTCTTGCCAAAAATTGCCTTGACTGGAATTTCCTTTCCTTATGTTGCCTTGCCTTACAGAAATTACTTTGCCTAGAATAGCATTGTCTGGCCTTACTTTGCTTTGACTGGAATTGCCTTGCCTCTAATTTCCTTTCCTTGACTTGCCGGGAAATAACTTTTCTGGAATTGCCTTGCCTTGCCTTGCTGATATTGCCTTGCGTGGAATTTCTATGCCTTGTTCTAAATTTTAATTCATTTCCTTGCTTGCCTAGCTCAGAATTGCCTTTCCTGCAATTGCCTTACCTAGAATTCTTTTTCCTGCAATTGCCTTGCATGGCATTTCAATGCCTTTCTTTGCCTGGATTTGACTTTCCTGAAATTGCCTTGCATTGCCTTCCTTTTCTTGCATGGGATTGCCTTGCCTGAAATTGTCTTGTCGGAAATTGCCTTGCCTTAATTTGGGTTGCCTGACCTTGGCTTGAATGAGCTTGCCTTGCCTGGAATTGCCTCTTTTTGCCTTTCCTTGCCTTAGCTTGCCTTGAGTTTCCTTGCAGTGTCTTAAATTGTCTTTCCTGTAATTGCCTTTCCTTTCCTGTAATTGCCTTTCCTTTCCTTGCCTTGCCTTTCCTTTCCTTGCCTAAAAGAGGGTTGCCTACAATTGCCCTACATTGCCTTGCCCTACCTTGCCTCTAATTGCCTTGTCTAGAATTGCGTTTCCTTGCCTTGCCTTGCCTTGCCTAGCCTAGAATTGACTTGACTGGAATTACCTTGCCTTGCCTGGAATTTATTTGCCTGGAATTGCCTTACCTTGACTTGCCTTGTCAGGAATCTTTTGGCCTGTAATTGCCTTGCTTTGTCTTGCCTTGCCTTGCTTTGTGTTGCCTAGAATTGTCTTGACTTTTCTGGTTTTAAATGAAATTACCTTTTCTGGAATTTTCTTGCCTTCACCTGCCTTGCCTGGAATTGCTTAGCCTGAAATTGCCTTGCCTTGCCTTGCCAGGAGTTGCCTTGCCTGGAATTGTCTTGCCTTGCCTTGCCTCACCTGGATTTGCCTTTCCCAGAATCGCCCTGCCTTGCCTTACATTTAATTGCCTTCTCTGGAATTGCATTGTCTTTCCTTGCCTTGCCTGGAATTGCCTTCCTTCAATTGCCTAGTCTTGAACTGCCTTGCCTTGGCTTATCTTGGCTTGCCTGAAACTGCCTTGCCTGGATTTGCCTTGTCTTGCCTTGCCTTACCTTTACTTGCCTTGCCTTGCCTTTCCAAGGATTGCCTTGTCTGGTATTGCTTTGCCTGGAATTGTCTTTTTTTTCCTTGCCTTGACTTTCTTTGTTTTGCCTTTCCTTGACTTGTCTGGAATTATTTTACGTTGCCTTGCTTTGCCTAGACTGAAATTGCCCTGCCTGAAATTGCCTTGCCTTAACTTGCCTTGCCTTGCCTGGAATTGCCCTGCCCATAATTGCCTTGCCCATAATTGCCTTGCCTTGTCTTGCCCGGAATGAATCTGCCTTGCATTACCTTGCCTAAAATTTCCCTGCCTGCAATTGCATTGTCTTGCATTGCCTTGCCTGCCATTGCCTTGTTTTTTCTTGCCTGGAATTGACTTTCCCACAATTGTCTTGCATTGCCTTGCCTTTCTTTGCATGGAATTGCTTTGCCTGAAATTATCTTGTTTGGAATTGCCTTGCCTGGAATTGTCTTGCCTGGACTTGCCTTGCCTTGCCTTGCATTTCCTTGCGTTTCCTAGAATTGTCTACCCTGGAATTGCTTTTCCTTTCCTTGCCTGGAATTAATTCTCCTTGCCTTGCCTTGTCTTGCCATACCTAAGATTCACTTTTCTGAAATTGCCTTGCATTGCTTTGCCTTGCCTAAACAAACCTTGCCTGGAATTTCCTTACATTGCCTTGCCCTGCCTTGCCTGGAATTGCTTCGCCTAGAATTGTGCTGCCTTCCCTTGCCATGCCTTTCTTAGCCTAGAATTTCCTTGCCTGAAATTACCTTGCTTTCCTTGCCTTGACTTGCCTTTTCTTGCCTGGAATTTTCTTGCTTGGAATTGCCTTGCATTGCATTGCCTTTCCTTGCCTTGCATTACCTTGCCTTGCCTGGCTTTTTCTTTCCTGGAATTGCCCTGCCTTGCTTTTTCTGGAATAGCCTTGCCTGGAATTGCCTCGTCTTGCCTTGCCTTGATTGGAGTTGTCTTGTTTTGAATTGCCTTGCCTAGCCTTGCCTTTCCTCGCCTGGAATTGCCTTGCCTAGAATTGCCTTGCCTTGCGTTGCTTTTTCTTGCCTAGACTGGAATTGCCTTGCCTGGAATTGCCTTTCCTTTCCTTAATTGAAATTGCCTTGCCTGGTATTGCATTTACCTGTCTTGTCTTGCCTTGTCTTGCCTGGTATTGCCTTTTAGTCAATTGCTTTGCCTGGAATTGCCCTGCCTAGCATTGCCAAAACTTGCCTTGCCTGGAATTACCTTTCCTTATACTGTCTTGCGTTGCCTGGAATTGCTTTGCCTATATTATTGTCTTGCCTTTCCTTGCCTTGACTGGAATTGTCTTTCCTCTAATTGCCTTTTCTTGTCTTCCCTGGAAATATTTTGTCTGAAATTGCCTTGCCTTGCCTTGTCTGATATTGCCTTGCATGGAAATTTTATGTCTTGTTTTAAATTTTCTTTCACTTCCTTGCATTGTCTAGCCTAGAATTGCCTTTTCTGCAATTTTCTTGCCTGGAATTTTCTTTCCTGCAATTGCCTTGCCTGGAATTGCCTTGCCTTGCCTTGCCTTGCCTGGATTTGCCTTGTTTTTTCTTGCCTGGAATTGACTTTCCTGAAATTGCCTTGCATTGCCTTCCTTTTCTTGCATAGGATTGCCTTGAATGAAACTGTCTTGCCTGGAATTGCCTTGTCTTGCCTTGGGTTGCCTTCTTTTGCCTTCACTTGCCTTCCCTTGCCTTGCTTAGCATGGAATTGCCTTGCCTGAAATTCCCTCTTTTTGCCTTTTCTTGCCTTGGCTTGCTTTGTGTTGCCTTGCCGTGCCAAAAATTATCTTTCCTATTACCTTGCGTTTTCTTGTCTTGCCTAAAGAAGCCTTGCCTAGAGCTGCTCGATATTGCCTTGCTTTATCTTGCCTCTAATTGCTTTGCCTAGTATGGTATTGCCTTCCCTTGCCTTGCTTTGTCTAGCCTAGAATTTCCTCGCCTGAAATTGCCTTGCCTTGCCTGTAATTTCCTTGCTTGGAATTGACTTGCATTGCGTTGCCTTGTT
The DNA here is from genome assembly GCA_028533165.1 of Leontopithecus rosalia. Classification (NCBI taxonomy): domain Eukaryota; kingdom Metazoa; phylum Chordata; class Mammalia; order Primates; family Cebidae; genus Leontopithecus; species Leontopithecus rosalia. The sequence goes on along the minus strand of JAPYYA010000497.1, from coordinate 15,473 downwards.
TTGCCTTGTCTGGAGTTGCCATCCCTGGAATTGCCTTGCCTTGCCTTACCTGAATTTGCCTTGCCTGGGATTGCCTTTCCTTGCCGTTTATTGCCTTAATTTTTCTGGAATTGACTTTCTGGCAATTGTCTTGCATGAAATTGCCCTGATTTGAATTGCCTGCGGTTGCCTTTTCTGGAATTGCCTTGCCTTGCCTTACCTAAAACTGCCTTGCCTCAAATTGCCTTTCTCTGCCTGTCTTGCCTTGCCTTGTCTGGAATTTTCTTTCCTGCAATTGCCTTGCCTAGAATTGAATTGAATTGCCTTACCTTGAATTTTATGGCATTGTCTTGCCTGGCATTGCCTTGTGTTGCCTTGCCTTGCCTTGCCACGAATTGCCTTGTGTGGAATTGCCTTGCATTGCCTTGTTTTTCTTGCCTGGAATTGCTATGACTTGCCTTTCCAGGAATACCCTTGCGTGGAATTGTTTTGTCTTGCCTTGCCTTTCCTGGAATTGACTTGTCTTGCCTTGCCATGCCTTACCTTCCCTTGCCTTGCTTAGAATTGCCTTGTCTGGAATTGCCTTGTCTGAAATTGTCGTGCCTCACCTTACCTGGAATTGTCTTAGCTAGAATTGCCTTGCCTTGACTAAAATTGCCTTGCCTGGAATTGTCTTGCCTTGCCTTAGGTGAAATTGTCTTGCCTGGAAATACCTTTCCCTTTCTTGTCTTGCCTTGTCTTACCTGAATTGCCTTTCCGTCAGTTGCCTTTCCTGGAATTGCCTTGCATTGCATTGCCAGGAATTGCTTTCCCTAGAATTCCACTGCCTTGCTTTACCTTGCCTTGCCTGGAATTGCCTTTCCTTCCCTTGCCTGGAATTTCCTTGTGTGCAATTGCCTTGCCTTGTCTTATCTTGCCTTGCATAAAATTGCCTTGCGTTTCCTTCCCTGAAATTGTCTTGCCTGGAATTGGCCTTTTCTGCCTTGCCTTCCCTTGCCTTGTATTCCCTTGCGTAGAATTTCCCTGCCTTGCCTTGCCTCGAATTGCCTGGCTTGGAATTACTCTGTTTTGCCTGCCCTTTTCTCACCTCGAATTGCCTTGCCTGAAATTGGCCTGCCTTGCCTTGTTTTTCCTTGCCTTGAATTCCCTTGTCTGGAATTTTTTATGCATTCCCTTTGCTTGCTTATCTTGGAATTGCCCTTTCTGAAATTTTCTTGCTTTGACTTTCCTTGTCTTGCCTGAAGTTGCATTGCCTGGAATTGCCTTTTCTGGAGTTGCCATTCCTTTCCTTACGTGGAATTGCCTTGCCTGGAATTGCCTTGTCTTGCCTTGCCTTGCCTGGAATTGCCTTTCCTCCAATTGCCTCTCCTGGAATAGGCTTGCGTGGACTTTCCTTTCCTTGACTGGACCTGCCTTGACTGTAATTGCCTTGCCTTGCCTGTCTAGCCGTCTCTTGCCTTGCCTTGCCTTTTTATGTCTTCCCTAGGGTTGCCTTGCTTGGTATTGCCTAGCCTGGAATTGCCTTTCCTTTCCTTGCCTTGACTTTCTTTCCCATGCCTTTCATTGCCTTGCCTGGTATTGCCTTACCTTGCCTGATGTATTTTTGCGTTGCTTTGCTTTACCTGGTCTGGAATTGCCCTGACTGCAATTTCCTTGCCTTAGCTTTCCTTGCCTTTTATGGAATTGCCTTGCCTATAATTGTCTTGCCTGGTCTTGTCCAAAACTGACCTGCCTTGCATTAATTTGCCTGAAGTTTCCCTGTCTGGAGTTACACCACCTTGCCTTTCCTTGAATGGGATTGCCTTGACTGGAATTGTCTTGCCTGAAATTGCCTTGCCTTGCCTTGCATTGTCTGGAATTGTCTAGCCTGAAATTGCCTTGTCATGCCTTGCCTGGAATTGACTCTTCTGGCCTTATCTTGACTTGCCATGCCTAAAATTGCCTTCACTGAAATTGCCTTGCATTGTCCTGCCTTGCCTAAAAGAGCCTTGCCTGGAATTGCCCTACATTGCCTTGCCCTGCTTTGCCTGGAGTTGCCTTGCATAGATTTGCGCTGCCTACCCTTGCCTTGCCTTGCCTAGCCTATAAATTGCCTAAAATTGCCTTGTCTTACCTTGACTTTCCTGGAATTTCCTTGCTTGGAATTGCCTTGCTTTGCTTTGCTTGGAATTGCCCTTCCCTGCCCTTCCTGGAATAGCCTTCCCTGAAATTGCCTTGTCTTGTCTTGCCTTGACTGGAGTTGCCTTGTTTCAAATTGCCTTTCCTTTTCTCACCTGGAATCGCCTGGCCCAAAATTGCCTTGCCTTGCCTTGAATGGAATTGCCTTGCCTTAAATTGCCTTGCCTTGCCTTGCCTGGAATTGCCTTGCCTGGAATTGCTTTGCCAATAATTGCATTGCCTTGCCTTCCCTCGCCTTCCCTGGAATTACCTTACCTCAAATTGCGTTTTCTTGTTTTGCCTGGAATTACCTTGCCTGAAATTTCCTTGCCTTGTCTTGCCTTGCCTTGCCTAAAATTGCGTTGGCTTGGCTTGCCTGAAATCGCCTTGCCTATAATTGCCTTTTCTGCAATTGCCTTGCCGGGAATTGCCTTGTCTTGCCTTGCCTGAATTTGTCTTGCCTTTCTTTTCCTGGAATTGACTTTCCCACAATTTCCTTGCTTAGCCTTGCCTTTTCTTCCATGTAATTGCCTTGCCTGAAATTTTCTTGCCTGGAATTTCCCTGGCTTGTTTTGGGTAACATTGCCTTGCCTAGCCTGGAATTGTCTAGCCTGGAATTCCCTTGCCTTGCCTTGTCTTGCCTGGAATTGCCTATTTTGACTTTGCCTTGCCTTGCTTTGCTATGCATTGCCTTGCCATACCTAATATTGACTTTCCTGAAATTGCTGTTTATTGCCTTGTCTTGCCTAACAGAGCCTTACCTAGAATTGTTCTCCATTGCCTTGCCCTGCATTGCCTGGGATTGCCTTGCCTAGAATTGCACTGCCTTTTTTTTCTTGCCTTGCCTAGAATTTTGTTGTGTGGAATTGCCTTTCCTTGCTTGGCCTGGAATTTTCTTCCTTGGAATTGCCTAGCATTGCATTGCCTTGCCTTGACTTGTTTTCTCTTACCTAGAATTGCCCTGCCTTGCCTTCCCTGGAATAGACTTGCCTGGAACTGCCTTGTCTTGCCTTGCCTTGACTCGAATTGCCTTGCCTGAAATTTTCTTGCCTTGCTTCAGCTGGAATTGCCTTGCCTGTAATTGTCTTTTCCTGTCTTGTTTTGCCTTGTGTTGTCTAAAATTGCCTTTCCAGTGATTGCCTTGCCTGGAATTTTTCTGCCTTGAATTGCCAAAAACTGCCTTGCCCTAAATTGCCTTGCCTTACATTATCTTGTCTTGCCTGGAATATTTTTGCCTAGAATGCATTGCCTTAACTTAGCTTGCCTTACCTGAAATTGCTTTCCCTAAAATTGCTTTGCTTTGCCTTACCTTTCCCTGACTGGAATTGCCTTGCCTCGAATTGCCTTTTGTTGCCTTGCCTGAAAGTATCTTTTCAAGATTTGCCTTGCCTTACATTGCCTGATAATTCCTTGCGTGGAATTTCCGTGCCTTGATCTAAATTTACTTTCATTGCCTTTCCTTGACTAGCCTGGAATTGCCCTTTCTGGAATTGCCTTGTTTCGTTTCCCTTGCCTTGCCTAGAATTGCCTTGCCTTACCTTGTATGGAATTGCCCTGCCTGGAATTGCTCTGCCTTTAATTTTCTTTTCTTAAATTGCCTTGCCTTAACTTGCCTTGCCTTTCCTTGAATAAAATTGACTTTTCTGAAATTGCCTTGCATTGCCTTGCCTTGACTTGCCTAAAAATCCTTGCCTCGAATTTCGCTAAACACCCTTGAGCTGCCTTGCTTGAAATTGCCTTACGTAGCATTGCCTTTCCTTGCTTTGTCTTGCCTTGGCTTTACTTGCCTTGCCTGGAATTGTCTTGCTTGGAATTGCCCTTCCTTGCATTGCCTTGCCTTGCCTTGCATTGCCTTGCCTGGAATGTCCTTGACTTGCCTTGCCTGAAATTTTCTTACCTGAAATTTTGTTGCCTTGCCTTGCCTTGCATTGCCTGAAATTGCCTTGCCTTGAATAGCCTTGCTTTGCCTTGCCATAATTGAAACTGCCTTGCCTTGTGTTGTCTTCTCTTGTCTGGAATTGCCTTACCTAGAATTGCCTTGCCTTGCCATTTCTTGAGTTGCCTTACAGGTCATTTCCTTGCCTTGCTTTACCTGGAATTGCCTTGCCTGGGATTGCCTTTCCCTGATTTTCTTCTTGCATCAATTTTTTTTGGAATTGCCTTTTTGGCATTTGCTTTGCCTGAAATTGCTCTGCCTTGCCTTCCCTGGAACAGACTTGCCTGGAATTGTCTTTTCTTGCCTTGCCTTGACTGGAGTTTCCTTGTTTCAAATTCCCTTGCCTTGCCTTTCCTCACCTGAAATTTCCTTTTTTAGAATTGCTTTGCCTTGCCTTGACTGGAATTGCCTTGCCTGGAATTTCGTTGCCTTGCATTGCCTTGCTTTGCCTTTAATGATATTGCCTTGCCTTGCCTTAGCTGGAATTGCCTTGCCTGGAATTTTCTTTTTTTTTTTTGAGATGGAGTTTCGCTCTTGTTACCCAGGCTGGAGTGCAATGGCGCGATCTCGGCTCACTGCCTTACCTTGCCTGGAATTGCCCTGCCTTGCATTGCTAAATATTGGTTTGCCTGAAATTGTCTTGCCTTACATGGCCTGGTCTTGCTTGGAATTGCTTTGCCAAAAATTGCGTTGTTTTGCCTTATATTGCCTGGACTGAAATTGCCTTTTCTCGAATTGCATTTTCTTACCTTGCCTGGAAATACCTTATCTGAAATTGCCTTGGCCTGCATTGTCTGGTATTGCCTTGCGTGAAATTTTCATGCCTTGTTCTAAATTTTCTTGCATGGCTTTTCCTTGATTAGCCTGGAGTTGCCATGTCTGTAATTGCCTTGACTTGGCTTGCCAGGCATTGCCTTGCCTAGAATTTTCTTCCCTTGCCTTGCCTTGCCTTGCCTTGCCTTGCCTTGCCTTTCTGTGCCTTGCCCTGTCAGGAATTGCCCTGCCTTACCTTTCCTTGCCTGAAATTGCCCTGCCTGGAATTGCACTGCCTTGCTTGCCTTTTCTGAAATTGCCTTGCATTGCTTTTCCTTGCCTAAAAGACCCTTGTGTGAAATTGCCCAACATACTTTTGCCCTGCTTTCCCTGGAATTGCCTTGCTTAAAATTACCCTGCCTTTCCTTGCCTTGCCTGGAATTTTCGTTCTTGGAATTGCCTTGCATTGCATTGCCTTGCCTTACTTTGCCTAAAATTGGTTTGCCTTGAATGTCTTTGACTTGCCTTGCCTTTCTTTACCTTGCCTGAAATTTTTTTACCTGGATTGTTTTTGCCTTGCCTTGCATTGCATTGCCTGAAATTGTCTAGCGTTGAATAGTCTTGCCATGCCTTGCCTTGATTGGAATTTCCTTGCCTTAAGTTGTCTTCCCTTACCTGGAATTGCCTTGCCTAGAATTGCATTGCCGTGCCATGTCTGGAGTTGCCTTCTCTGAAGTTGCTTTGCCTTGTCTTTCCTGGGATTGCCTTTCCTTGCCTTCTCTTGCCTTAATTTTTCTGGAATTGACTTTTTGGCAATTGCCTTTCTTGGAATTGCCCTGCCTTGCATTGCCTAGAGATGCCTTCCCTGAAATTTCCTAGCCTTGCCTTACCTAAAATTGCCTTGCCAGAAATTGCCTATTTTGCCTTGCCTTGCATTGCATTACTGTACCTAAAATTGACTTTCCTGAAATTGCCTTGCATTGCCTTGCCTTGCATTGCCTTGCCTTGCCTAAAAGAGCCTTGCTTAGAATAGCCCTACATTGCTTTCTTCTTCTTTGTCTGGAATTGACTTGCCTAGAATTATGCTGCCTTCCCTTGCCTTGCCTTGCTTAGTCTATAATTGCCTTGACTGGAATTGTCTTGCCTTGCGTTGCCTTGCCTTGCCTTGCCTTCACTGGATTTGCCTTGTCTTACATTGCCTTGACTTTCCTGGAATTGCCTTGTCTAGAATTGCATTGCCTTGCCTTACCTTGCCTTCCCTGGAATTGACTTGCCTCGAATTGCCTTTCCTTGCCTTGCCTGGAATTACCTTGTCTGGAATTGCCTTGCCTTGTCTTGCCTAAAATCGCCTTGCCTGGAATTGTCTTTCCTGCAATTGTCTTGCCTGGATTTGTCTTGCCTTTTCTCGCCTGGAATTGACTTTTCAACAATTGCCTTGCATTTCCTTGCCTTTCTTGCATGGTATTGCCTTGTCTGGAATTTTCATGCCTGGAATTGCCTTGCCTTGCCTTGGGTTGCCTTTCCTTTCTTTGCCTGCAATTGCCTAGCCTTGAATTGCCTTGCCTTATCTTGTCTGAAATTGCCTTGCCTGGAATTGCCTGTTTTTGCCTTGCCTTGCATTCCCTTGCCTTGTGTTGCATTGCCGTGCCTAAAATTGACTTCCCTGATATTTCCTTGCGTTTCCTTACCTGGATAAAAGACCCTTGCCTAGAATTGCCCACTTTGCCTTGACCTGCCTTGGCTGGAATTGCCTTGCCTAGAACTGTGCTGCATTCCCTTGCCTTGCCTTGCCTTGCCTAGCCTAGAATTGCCTTGCCTAAAATTGCTTTGCCTTGCCTGAAATTTTCTTGCTTGGAATAGTCTTGAATGGTATTGTCTTGTCTTGCCTTGCTTTCCCTTGCCGTGAATTGCTCTGCCTTGTCTTCCCTGGAATAGCCTTGCCAAAATTTCCTTGTCTTGTCTTGCCTTGAGTTGAGTTTCCTTGTTTCAAATTACCTTGCATTGCCTTTTCTGGCCTGGAATTTCCTTGCCTAGAATTGTCTTGCCTTGTGTTGTCTTGCTTTATCTTGAATGGGATTGCCTTGCCTGAAATTGCCTTGCCTTGCCATAGCTAAAATTGCCTTGACTAGAATTGCCTTTCTCTGCCTTGTCCTGCCTTGGCTTGCCTGGAACTGCCCTGCCTTGCATTGCCAAATATTGCCTTGCCTGGAATTGCCCTGCCTTGCATTGCCAAAAATTGCCTTGCCTGGAATTGCCTTGCCTGGAATTCCCTTGCTTTGCCTGGAATTGCTTTGCCTAGAATTGCATTGCCTTGCCTTAACTTGACTTGACTGTAATTGCCTTGCCTCGCCTTGCCTTTCCTTGCCTTGCCTGGAAATATCTTGTCTAGAATTGCTTTACCTTGCCTTACTTTGCCTGATATTGCCTTGCTTGGAATTTCCATGCCTTGTTGGAAATTTTGTTGCATTGACTTGCCTTGCCTAGCCTGAATGTCCCTGTCTGGAGTTGCCTTGCCTAGGCTAGCCTTGCCTTTCCTGGAATTGCCTTGCCTAGCCTTACCTTTCCTGAAATTTCCCTGCAGGGAGTTGTCCTGCTTTGCCTTGCCTTGCCTGGAATTGCTTATTTTGCCTCGCCTTGTTGTGCCTAAAACTGATTTTCCTGAATTTGCCTTGCATTGCTTAGCCTTGCCTAAGAGAGCCTTGCCTCGGATAGCCTTGCATTGCCTTGCCCTAACTGGAATTGCCTTGGCCTGCGTTGTTTTGCCTTGCCTGAAATTGTCTTGCCTGGGATTGCATTTCCCTGCCTTCTCTTACCTTAATTTTCCTGGAATTGCATTTCTGGCAATTCCCTTCCCTGGATTTGCTCTGCCTTGCATTGCCTGTATTTGCGTTCTCTGGAATTGTCTTGCCTTGCCTTACCAAAAATTGCCTTGCCTGTAATTGCTCTGCCTTGCATTGCCTGGAGTGTCCTTCAGTAAAATTGCCTTGCCTTGCCTTACCTAAAATTGCCTGGCCTGGAATTGCCTTTCTCTCCCTTGTCTTGCCTTGCCTTACCTGGAATTGCCTTTTCTGAAATTGCCTTGCCTTACCTTGCCTGGAATTGCCAAGTCTGGAATTCCCTTGCCTTGTCATGTCTGGTATTGTCTTGTCTTGCTTTGCTTGAATTTGCATTTCCTGAAATTGCCCTCTGTTGCCTTACTCGAAATAGCCTTGCCTGGAATTGCCTTGTCTTGCCAGGAATTGCCTTTTCTGCAATTGCCTAGCCTGAAATTGCCTGGCCCTGCCTTGCCTTGCCTGGAACTGCCTTTCCCGGATTTGTCTTGTCTTGCCTAGAATTGCCTTGCCTTTTCTTGCCTTGCCTTTCCTGGGATTGCCTTGCTTTTTCTTGCCTTGACTTTCTTTGCCTTGCCTTTCCATGCCTTGCTGTGCCTGGATTTTGTTTTTTTTTGCGTTGCCTTGCTTTCCTAGACTGGAATTGCCCTGCCTGAAATTGCTTTGCCTTGGCTTGCATGAAATTGCCTTTTTTATAATTACCTTGCTTTGTCTTGCCAGAAACTGAACTGCCTTGCATTACCCTGCCTAAAATTTCCTTCCTTGAAAATTCAGTGCCTTACCTTGCCTTGCCTGGAACTACCTTGCCTTTCCTTGACTGAAATTGACTTTCCCGGAATTACCTTGCATTTCCACGTCTCTGCTTGCCTGGAATTGACTTTTCTGGAATTGTCTTGCATTGCCTTGCCTTTCCTTGCATGGGATTGCCTTGCCTCGAGATGTCTTGCCTGGAATTTTTTCTTTGCCTTGCCATGCTTTGCCTTGTTTTGCCTTCCCTTGCCTTGCTTTTCCTGAAATTTCTTTCTTCTTGCCTTGCTTAAAATTTTTTTTTCTGAAATTGCCTTGCCTTGTTTTGTCTTCCTTGCCTGGAATTTCTGTGCCTTGACTTGCCTGAAATCGCCTTGTCTGGAATTGATTTTCTTTCCTTGCCTTGCCTTGCCTCGAATTGCCTTTCTTGGAAATTTTCTGCCTTTCCCTGTCTCGAATTGCCTTGCCTGATATTGGTCTGCCTTGCCTTGTTTTGCCCTGCTTTGAATTCCTTTGCCTGAAATTTTTTTGCCTTGTTGGAATTTTCTTTCATTGCCTTTTCTTGCCTAGCCTGAAAGTGCCCTGTCTGGAATTGCCTTGCTTTGTCTTGCCTTGCCTAAAATTGTCTTACCTTGCCTTGCATTGTCTTAAATTGCCTGTGTGGTATTTCCCTGACTTGCCTTGCCTAAAATTGCCCTGCCTGCAATTCCCCTGACTTGCCTTGCCTTGCCTAAAATTTCCTTGCCTTGCCTTGCCTGTACTTGCCTTGCTGGCAATTTCCTCTTCTAGTCTTGTCTGGAATTTACATGCATGAAATTGCCTTGTATTGACTTGCGTTGACAGAAATATTTTTGTCTGGGATTGCCAATTCTTGTCCTGCCTTGCCTTGCCTAGCCTGGAATTGTCTTGACTTCCTTGCCTTGTCTGGAATTGCCTTTCCTGGAATTTCCTTGCCTTGCCTTACCTTGCTCAGAATTGCCTAGCCTGGAATTGCCTTGCCTTGCCTTGCATGGTGTTGCCTTGCCTGGAATTGCCTTGCCTTGCCGTACCTGGATTTGACTTTCCTGGAATTGCCCTGCGTTGTCTTACATGAAATTACCTTGCCTGGAATTGTCTTGTCTTGCTTTGCCTTGCCCAGAATTGCCTTTCCTGCAATTTCCTAGGATGGAATTGCCTTGCCTTTCCTTGCCTTGAACTACCTTGCCTGACTTTGCCTTGTCTTTTATTGTCTTGCCTTGCCTTTCCTCCCCTTTTTTGCCTTTCCTTTCTTTGCCTTGCCTAAAATTGCCTTGCCTGGAATTACCTTGACTTTCCATACCTCGACTTTCTTTGCCTTGCCTTTCCTTATCTTGCCTGGAATTGCCTTGCCTTGCCTGGATTTTTTGCGTTTCTTTGCTTTTCCTAGCCTGGAATTGTTTTGCCTTGTCTTGCCTTCCCTTGCCTGGAATTGCCTCTCCCTTGCCTTGCCTTGCCGTGTCTAAAATTAATCTTCCTGAAATTGCCTTGCATTGCATAATAGAGCCTTGCCTGGAATTGCACTAGATTGCCTTGCCCTGCCTTACCTGGAATTACCTTGCCTAAAATTGCGCTGCCTTCCCTTGCCATTCCTTGCATAGAATTGACTTGCCTGGAATTGCCTTGCTTTGCCTTGCCTTACATGGAATTTCCTTGCTTGGAATTGCCTTGCATTGCTTTGTCTTGCCTTGCCTTGCTTTTTCTTGCCTGGTATTGCCCTGTCTTGCCTTTCCTGAAATAGTCTTGCCTGAAATTGCGTTGTCTTGCCTTGCCTTGACTGGAATTGCCTTGTTTTAAATTGGCTTGCCTTGCCTTTCCTCGCCTGGAATTGCCTTTTCTAAAATTTTCTTTTCTTGCGTTTTCTTTTCATTGCCATACCTGGAATTGCCTTGACTGGAATTTCATTGCCTTGCCTTAGCTGGAATTGCCTTGCCTGGCATTGCCTTTCCCTGCCTTTTCTTGTCTTGTCTTGACTGGAATTGCCTTTTTGACAATTGCCTTGGCTGAATTGCCCTGCCTTGCATTGCCCAGAATTCCTTTGCCTTACATTGCCTTGCCCTTACTGGAATTGAATTGCCTAGAATTGCATTGTGTTGCCTTACCTTGTCTTGACTTTAATTTCCTTGTCTCTAATTGCGATTTCTTGCATTTCCTGGAATTACCTTGACTGGAATTGCCTTGCCTTGTCTTGCCTTGCCTTGCCTTGTCTTGCCTTGCCTTGTCCTGCCTTGCCTGGAATTGCCCTTTTTGTCGTGCCTTGCCTTGCCTCAAATTGCCTTGCTTGGAATTTCCCTGCCTTGCATTGTTTTGTCTTGCCTTTCCTGAAATTGCCTTGCCTGAAATTGCCTTTTTGCCTTGCCTTGTCTTTCCTCGAATTGTCTAGATTGTAATTTCCCTTTCTTGCCTTGCCTCGAATTGCCTTGTCTGGGGTTGCCCTGCTTTGCCTTCCTTTTTTTTACCTTGGATTGCCTTGCCTGGAAATGGCCTGCCTTGCCTTGTTTTGTTTTGCCTGAAATGCCCTTAACTGGAATTGACATGCATTGACCTGCCTGTAATTGCCATGCCTGAAATTTTCTTGCCTTGACAGGAGTTTTCTGGCATTGCCTTGTCTTGCCTTGCCTAAAATTGCCTTGTCTAAAATTGCCCTTCCTTGGTTTGGCTTGCCTTGCCTAGAATTGCCTTACCCAGAATTGCATTGCCTGTCTTTTACCTTGCCTCGCCCGCAATTGCCTTTTTTGCCTTGCCTGGAATTACCTTGTGTTGAGTTGTCTTGCCTGTAATTGCCTTGATGTGCCTTGCATCGAATTGCCTTGCTTGAAATTTCCCTGCCTTGTCTTTCCTTGCCTTTTCTAGAATCGCCCTTCCTGGAATTGCCCTGCATTGTTTTGCCTTGCCAGAAATTGCCCTGTTTGGAATTGCCCTGCCTTGCCTTGCCTTTTCTGGAATTGTATTGCTTTGCCTTGCCTTATGTGCCTCAAATTGACTTTTCTGAAATTGGCTTGCCTTGCTTTGCCTTGCCTTGTCTAAAACAGTCTTGCCTGGAATAGCGCAACATACACTTGCCCTGTCTTGTCTGAAATTCCCTTCTTTAGGATTGCCCTGCCTTGCCTTGCCTTGCCTTTCCTCGACTTGCCTTAAATTGCCTTGCCTAAAATTTTCCTACCTCGCATTGTCTTTCCTTGCCTGGCGTTGTGTTTCCTAGAGTGGCATTGCATTTCCATACCTTGCCTTGATGTTAGTTGCCTTGGCTGGTATAGCCTTGCCTTGCCTTTCCTTGATTAAAATTGCATTGCCCTGCGTTTTCTTGCCTTGCCTGAAATTGACTTGCCTTGCCTTGTCTGGAGTTGCCTTCCCTGGAATTGTCTTGCCTTTTCTTAACTAGAATTGCCTTTTCTTGGATTGCCTTTCCCTGCCTTCTCTTGCCTTAATTTTCATGGAATTGCCTATCTGGCAATTGCCCTGCCTGTAATTGCCTTTCCTTGCCTTAACTGAAGTTAACTTCTTGAAATTGTCCTGTGTTGCCTTACATGAAATTGCCTTGCCTTGCCTGGAATTTTCTTGTCTTGTCTTGCCTTGCCTGGAATTGCCTTTCCTGTAATTGCCTAGCATTGAATTGTCTTGCTTTGCCTTGCCTTGCCTCTAACTACCTTTCCTGGATTTTCCTTGTCTTGACTTATCTTGCCTATTTTTGTCTTTCCTTTTCTTGCCTTGCCTATAATTGCATTGCCTTTCCTTGCCTTGACTTTCTTTGCCTTGCCTGGAATTGCCTTGCTGTGCCTGAATTTTCTATTGCATTGCATTGTTTTTCTAGACTGGAATTGCGCAGTCTGGAATTGTTTTGCCTTGGCTTGCCTTGCCTTGCATGGAATTGCCTTTTCTATAATTGCCTTGTTTTGCCTTGCCAGGAACTGACCTTTCTTGCATAACTTGCTTGAAACTTCCTTGTCTGGAACTGCAGTGCCTTGCCTTGCCTTGCCTTGCCTTGCCTGGAATTGCCTTGCCTTGCCTTGCCTTGCCAGGAATTGCCTTGCCTTTTCTTACCTGGAATTGACTTTCCTGGAATTGCCTTGCATTCCCTTGCCTTTACTTCCATGGAATTACTTTGTCTGGAGTCATCTTTCCTGGAATTTCCTTGCCTTGCCTGAAATTGCCTTGCCTGGATTTGCCTTTTCATACCTTGCCTGGAATTTCCTTGTCTGAAATTGCCTTGCGTTGTCTTGCCTGCCTTGCCTTGCCTTGCCTGGAATTGCCTTGCCTTGCTTTACGTGAAATCGTCTTCCCTGGAATTGCCCTATTTTGCCTTGCCTCGAATTGCTGTGCTTGAAATTTCCCTGCATTACCTTGCCTTGATTTGCATTTCCTGGAATTGCCCTGTTTGCCTTGCCTTTGCTTACCTTGAATTGCCTTGCCTGGATTTGGCCTGACTTGTTTTGTTTTGCCTTGTTTGAATATTTTTTGCCTGAAATTTTTTTGCCTTGCTGGAAGTTTTTTGCATTCCATTTCTTTGCCTAGCCTGGAATTGTCCTGCCTGGAATTGCCTTGCTTTGGCTTATGTTGCCTTTCCTGGAATTGCCTTGCCTAGAACTGTCTTGCCTTGCCTTGCATTGTCTTTAATTATGCTGCCAAAAATTGTGCTGCCTTGCGTTGCCTTTTCTAAAATTTTCCTGCCTATAGTTGCCCTGACTTGCATTGACTTGCCTGGAATTTCCTTGGCTTGCCTTGCCTTGCCTGGATTTGCCTTGCCTGCAATTTCCTTGCCTAACCGTGCCTGGAATTTACTTCCATGGAATTGTCTTTCATTTACTTGCCTTGCCAGGAATATTCTTGCCTGTGATGGCATTGCCTTGCCTTTCCTTGTCTTGCCTTGCTTTGTCTTGCCTTGTATTGCCTTGCCTTGCCTTTCCCTGTCTTGAATTGTATTACCTTGCCTTGCTGTGCCTTGCCTTGTCTTTTCTTGTCTTGCCTGGAATTGCGTTGACTTTCCTGGCCTTGCATGGAATTGCAGTTCCTGGAATTGCCTTGCCTTACCTTTCCTTGCCTGAAATTGCCTAGGCTGGAATTGCCTTGCCATGCATTGCCCCAAGTTTTCTTGCCTGAAATTGCATTGCCTTGCCTTGCCTGGATTTGCCTTGCCTGGAATTGCCCTGCATTGTCTTACGTAGAATTGCCTTGCCTGGAATTGTCTTGTCTTGCCTTCCTTTGCCATGAATTGCCTTTCCTGGGATTGCCTGGCCTGTAATTGCCTTGCCTTCACTTGAGTGAAGTTACTTTGTTTTGAATTGCCTTGCCTTGCCTTGCCTTTCCTCACCTTGAATTGCCATGCCAAGGATTGCCTTGCCCTGCGATGTTTTGCCTTGCCTTGACTGGATTTGCCTTGCCTAGAAATTCCTTGCCTTGCCCTAGCAAAACTCGCCTTGCCTGAAATTGCCTTTTCCTGCCTTGTGTGGCCTTGCCTTGCCTGGAATTGCCTTTCTGGCAATTGCCTTGCCTGAAATTGCCCTGCCTGAAATTGCCAAAAATTGCCTTGATTTCTATTGCTTTGGCTTACATTGCCTTGCTTTGCCTTAAATTGCTTTGCCTAGAATTGTATTGCCTTTCCTTACCTTGCCTTGACTGAAATTGCCGTGCCTTCAATTACCTTTTCTTGCCTTGCCTGGAAATACCTTGTCTGAAATTGCATTGCCTTGTCTTGACCGAAATTGTATTGCTTGGAATTTCCATGCTTTGTTGGAAATTCTCTTTTTTTTTTCAAATTTTTATTGCATTTTAGGTTTTGGGGTACATGTGCAGAACATGCAAGATAGTTGCATAGATACACACGTGGCAGTGTGTTTTGCTGCTTTCTGCCCCTTCATCCATATTTGGCATTTCTCCTATGCCATCCCTCTGCCGCTAACCCACTGCTCTCCCTCCCCTATTTCCACCAAAGACCTCAGCGTGTGGTACTCCCTTCCCTGTGTCCATGTGTTCTCATTGTTCATCACCCGCCTATGAGTGAGTATATACGGTGATACTTTTTCTGTTCTTGTGTCAATTTGCTGAGAATGATGTTCTCCAGATTCATCCAAGTCCCTACAAAGAAGAAGAACTCATCATTTTTGATTGCTGCATAATATTCCATGGTGTATATGTGCCACATTTTCCCAGTCCAGTCTACCATTGATGGGCATTTGGGTTGATTCCAGGTCTTTGCTATTGTAAACAGTGCTTCAATGAACATTCGTGTGCATGTGTCCCTATAATAGAACGATTTATAGTCCTTTGGATATATACGTAGTAATGGGATTGCTGGGTCAAATGGAATTTCTATTTCTAGGTCCTTGAGGAATCGCCAAACAGTCTTCCACAACGGTTGAAGTAATTTACATTCCACCAGCAGTGTGGGACATGGATGAATCTGGAGAACATAATTCTCAGAAAATTGACACCAGAACAGAAAAGGAAACACCATATATACTCACTCATAGGCGGGTGATGAAAAATGAGAACACATGGACACAGGGAAGAGAGCACCACACACTGAGGTCTATTGGGGGGAATAGCGAAGGGACAGTGGGGGGGGAGCGGGGGAGGGATGGCATGGGGAGAAATGCCAAATATGGGTGAGGGGGCAGAAGGCAGCAAAACACACTGCCACGTGTGTACCTATGGAACTATCTTGCATGTTCTGCACATGTACCCCAAAACCCAAAGTGCAATAAAAATTAAAATAAAAAGTGTTTCTGTTTCCTCATATCCTCTCCAGCATCTGTTGTCTCCAGATTTTTTAATGAACGCCATTCTAAGTGTGAGATGGTATCTCAATGTGGTTTTGATTTGCATCTCTCTAACGACCAGTGATGATGAGCATTTCTTCGTATGTTTGTTGGGCTCTTGTATGTCTTCTTTTGTAAAGTGTCTGTTCATTTCCTTTGCCCATTTTTGGATGGGCTTGTTTGCTTTTTTCTTGTAAATCCCTTTGAGTTCCTTTTAAATTCTGGATATCAGCCCTTTGTCAGATGGGTAAACTGCAAAAATTTTTTTCCATTATGTTGGTTGCCGATTTACTCTAGTGA
>JAPYYA010004969.1:0-11243 GCA_028533165.1 Leontopithecus rosalia | reverse complement strand
TTAGGTCTCTTCACATAGTCCCACATTTCTTGGAGACTTTGTTCATTCCTTTTTGAGCTTTTTTCTCTCATCTTGGCTTCTTGTTTTATTTCATTGAGTTGATCTTCGACCTCTGATACCCGTTCTTCTGCTTGGTCAATTCGGCTGTTGAAACTTGTGCAAGCTTTGTGAAGTTCTCGTGTTGTGTTTTTCAGCTCTTTCAATTCACCCATATTCCTCTCTAAGTTGTCCATTCTTGTTATCATTTCCTCAAATCTTTTTTCAAGGTTCTTAGTTTCTTTGCATTGACTTAGAACATGTTCTTTCAGCTCACTGAAGTTTCTCATTACCCACCTTCTGAAGTCTGATTCTGTCATTTCATCACACTCATTCTCTGTCCAGCTTTGTTCCCTTGCTGGTGAGGAGTTGTGATCCCTTGTAGGAGGCGAGGTGTTCTGGTTTCAGGTGTTTTCCTTCTTTTTGTGCTGGTTTCTTCCATCTTTGTGGATTTATCCAGCTGCAGTTTGTGTAGTTGCTGATTTTCTTATTGGGTCTCTGGGTGGACATCCAGATTGTTGATGATGAAGTTATTTCTGTTTCTTAGTTTTCCTTCTAACAGTCTGGCCCCTCTGCTGTAGGACTGCTGAGGTCCACTCCAGGCCCTGCTTGCCTGGAAAATACCTGCAGCAGCTGCAGAACAGTAAGGGTTGGCACCAGTTTCTTCTTCTGCTATCTTTGTCCCAGAATGATGCCGGCCAAATGTCAGTCTGATCAGTCCTTTTTGAGGATATACAGGGGTCAGGGAGCTGCTTGAGGAGACAGTCTGTACTTTATAGGAGCTCAAGTGCTGAGCTGTGAGCTCCATTGTTCATTCAGAGCTGCTAGGCAGGTACATTTAAGTCTGCTTCAGCAGAACTCATAAAACCCCTTTTTTTCCCCAGGTGCTCTGTTCCGGGGAGTTAGGGCTTTATTTATGAGTATCCTTTGCACTGACCTGCCCAGCAAGGAGGCAGCCTAGTCAATGCCTGCCTGCAGAGGCTTTGCTGAGCTGCTCTGGGGTCCACCCTGCTGCTGTGGGCTCCACCCTGCTACCATGTGTATTTCCCTGCAGTCCTATTTATATGGGTGTGGTTATAACTACTGTGGTGATGGTAGCCTGCCTCTATAATGGTGGAGTGTCTCTGTTATGGCAGGTTGCCTCAGCAATGGCAGGCTGCATCAGCAGCTACCTCCATAGGGGTGGAGTGCCTTGGTAATGGAGGACGCCCTTCCCCCATTTGAGCTGCACCATCCTGGGTTCAGCTGTGCTTGCCATGAAACTCTCAACCCCAAGCGTTTCCAATTGCAGTTCTTTTGTTTGTTTGTTTGTTTTTTGTGGGGGTGGGACCCACCGAGCCTGATCACCTGGCTCCCTGCCTCCGAGCCTTATTTTTATAAGTTGAATAGTTGACTGTCTCCCAGGTGTTCCAGTCGCCTGCTGAAAGGGCTCTGGGATCTGTGTGATTTCCCGTGCGACGACCCACTGCACTGGCTCAAACAATGTTGCTGCCCGGGAATCTCCTGGCCTGGATTTATGTTTCAGTCCCATTTAATCAGATGAATGTGTTAATCTGCCTTCCCCATCTCCAATTGCCAGTATAACAGGGCAACCAGACCAGTGTATTTTGTGCAGAGAGCCGCTGCGCTGTGGCGCCAGCCAAAACAGCTACACTGGCCGAAACAGCCATGCCAGCCGAAACAGCCATGCCAGCCAAAACAGCCATGCTGGTCAAAACAGCCACTCTGGCGACCCGTGGGGGTACTCCACCAGGGAATCTCCTGGTTTGTGGGCAATAAAGATCTGTCTGGAAATTTGACGTCCACTCACCCTCTGTGCTTTCACTGGGAGCTGCAATCCTGAGCTGCTCCTACAGTGCCATCTTTTCCACAAACTTTTTAAAAACTCATTTAAAGCATAAAGAAGTTGTGTTTGAGTACCTAAGTTTAAAAAAAATCACTTTCTTATGATAACGCACAGATATTATCTAATTTATGCCACAAAAAAATCTCTAGTGAAATAATACCAAATTAGAGTAGCCACTCCAAGCATCTTAAAGGTTATACAATTTCTACCATAATTTTCTTTCTTTGCAGACAATGACAGCAAAGGGAGAAAATGCCAAGACATCAAGCAGATACTGATGTACAGTATATGAGCAGAAACTGCTGGTGTATGGAAATGAATGCAATGCACTATTTCTTACCAGTGATGTTTTCCATTTGGTGAAA
Organism: Leontopithecus rosalia; assembly: GCA_028533165.1. NCBI lineage: Eukaryota > Metazoa > Chordata > Mammalia > Primates > Cebidae > Leontopithecus > Leontopithecus rosalia. Next base: position 8,996 of record JAPYYA010004969.1, on the reverse strand, counting down.
AGAGGCATTCAACCAAAAGCTGTTCAATGGTGACACCAGTTGCAAACCACTCAAACAATGATAATATTCACAGAATAGAACTATACAAAAATCTACTAGAGCTCTTCTCATTAAGGAGTTAAGAATTTAAAATGTAAATTGTCACTTCAGCATGTTAAATTTCATAATTAGCTGCATGAAACTCTAGATTGACAGATTATCTTAGAGAGTATGTACAATAAGAAAAATTTCAGTAACTACTATGCTATTGACATGCTGTCAGACTTTGAATTGTATTCCAAAAGTTGATAGTTTTATTTAAAAAATTAAGTTGTTATTAACAGTCATTAAATCTTGCTCCATTGTATGCTATATTTAAAATTATATTACTTTCTAATGTTGTTTGCACAAAAATTTGATGAGATAATATTGACATATAAGAACTGTAGCATGTGTCCAGATATTTGATCTAACAAGTTATATAGTCCCTATCTTAACATAGGAAATAGATAAGAAGACTTGGTCTTTTTACCCATTTCCTTTGGTAATTTAGGAAGTCCATTATCAATAAATTTTCTGAGTTTTGTAAATATTCTATAGTTGCATACATGCCATTATTTCTAATAGCATTGTTTTTACCACATTTAAAATAAAGATATTTTTAACATAAGAAATCTTACCTGGCTATTACCATTAAGCCTTATTTGCCAAAGGCAATCTACAAAGGCAAGGCACATTTTTGGGGGATTAAAATAAGTAATCCAGAATTATCAATTTCTTTTATCTCAACATGTTCTTATTTGTTTGAGCACTTCAATCAGTCCTACTGAATTAGTAATGAAGTGAATCCTCAGTATTTGTCTCAATAATCTTTACCCAGACTGACCTAGCTTTGGAAGATATATATTAGATGCTTTTGTCTTTACTTCCTTTTCATAATCATTTTTACCACACAAGTTCATCTTTTCTAACTCTCTAGGACTATTAGGGCTGAACCAAGGTAAGAATCTGTATCCATGATACAGTTCTTGCTCTCTGAGCTGTAAGTACCTTATAAGTACCAATGTGCTTATGGGCTATTTTACAAAAATCTACTGATCAACAATGAAGGAATTACTTCCAGAATTCATTTCTTAATAAAAATCAGGTTATTAGTAGGATCTCTTAGAAGATCGACATTGATTTTTTATAGTATCATTTAAGAATTAGCAAGTGCCCAAAACAGACAGAACCATAATAACCCTCCTCCAAGCATCTCCATTATTTGAAGAGGTGTGTTCTGACAGTGTTGTATCTAGCATGACAGAAACAGCTTCTCAGAATCATACCTGTGCTTTCCTTTTTGGTTTATAATATTTTTATACACTTCAGTGAATTTGAGTAGAGTTGTTATACAGCCTTTATTAAACCTAGGGAGGCTGCCTTTTCCTTGACTGTTTTATTGTCACAGACACATGGCTATCCTAATATGATAATGTAAAAATTCTTGTAAAATTCTTGAAACATAGTGTGGCAGAGACAAGAAAATCAACAGTAATTTTACTTATTAGATTTCTGGATGGCACATCTCTTTTAAAAGTCAATAAAAATATACTAATATAGATTCTGTGACTATTTCAAATAGAAAAAAATAAAAGTTAAGTTTAAGCCATACAATGGTGATTATGAAAGAATCTTGTCTACACATTTCCATTTAAAATTGTGCCAGATTTCCAGTCAAATAAAAGAGAAGAAAATACTTATCAAATATAAATGGAAACAGGAAGCTTTAAAACCACTGAGTAAAAACATAGCTGTTTTATGAGTTAGGAATTTTGAGCAACTCATTAGAAGTAAAGCCATTGGATTTGTTAATAACAAATGTATCTTCAAAAGTGCTTTGTAACTACCAGGCCTCCAAGGGTTATCTTTGTTAACAGGATTCAGAAATTAGGATAGGTCTTTAATTCAGCTTGAAATTAAAGGACATTTGGTAAGAGTGTATGTGGATTTAATCTTTCTGGAAAGCAATTCAATGATATTTATTTTAAAATATAAAGTTTTTAAAACGTACATTCACTTTGTTTTTGTTTGTGTTCTCCCAAAAGCAACAGGAAAGAAAAAAACAATCACTGACATAAAGTTTTAGACAAAAATTGTTAGGTAGGTGATTTTGGGAAGTATACAGGGAATGGGGAAGTGAAATACAGAAGCAGGGGAAGGCGTTAAAGGGTGAAGTGATGAATAGGTCACCTTTGTGGGTAACTGGGATTCAATCGTGTTGGGGACATCTGAGTGGTTGTGAAATATGACTCATAATTGAATTGTAGCACTGAAAGCTGATGAATCCACTAGCTCTCATCTTTTGTTGGTTGAGGGTCACTGCAAAGGCATGAACTTTCCAGTTCATCTGGCCCTATTTTGACAAGTATATCAGCTGCAGCATCTGTAGAATACTTTAGGCAGAGAGACTCTCAGGTAGGGAATCATCAAGCCATATGGGAATTTTGGGCAGGTGACCTCCCTCCTGGGAATTATATGCAGGTCCTTAGAAATTCACATACATATGTGGAATTATATGCACATGACTCAGAAAATCACACATGAAAACCTATTCTTCCATCATGATTCTCACAGTAAGTAGAGAAATACTAGCAGTGAAATTTTTAAAAGATTTTATTACATGCGCATGGTAATGCAAGAGACCAATGGATTTTTGTTTAATGTTGAATTCTTGCAAAAACCCATCTCCTCCCACAATAAATTCAAATATCTATTGAGATTATGGTCACAATACATTCTATGACCATTAGATGTCTAGTAATATGGCTAAATAAGTATTTTTAGGAGACTGAAGAGGTCCTCGATAGGGTTTACAGATATGGCAAATAAAAATATAGGACACCCAACATGTACATTTTCAAGGGTTATTGTTAAAAACTACCACAAATTGAGGGCTTAAAATGAGAGAAACTTATTTTCTTAAAGTTCTGGAGATGTAAAATTTGAAATCTACATCTCAAGAAGGCTGTGGTCTCTCCAGAATTTCTACAGAAGGATCCCTTCCTTGTTTTACTAGCTTCTAGCGGTTGCAAGCAATCCTTAGTGTACCTTGGTTTATGGATACATCACTTTAATCTCTTAGTGTACATTGGTTTACAGATACATCACTTAAACTCAGTACTCTGCTCTTGTACGTTATTTAATAAAACATCTATTAAATAAAACTAAATGTTTTATTAAATAACGTACAAGAGCAGAGTACTGAGCCATTGTTCTCTTTGCCTCTCTTTGTGTGTGTGTCTGTCTCTTCTTCTAAGGACATCAGTTATGAAATGCAAGGCTACTCTTACCCAGAATGACCTCATTTTAACTTGATTACATCTGCAAAGACCCTATTTCCAAATAAGGGTCACATTTTCTGGTTCTGAGTGTCAAATATTTGGCAGAAGAGAGAAGAGCATGATTCAACGTAGTACACCTAGTTAAATTTGAATATCAGATAAAAAATGAATATTGCCCCAAATGTTATATGAGACATAATTATACTAAATATTTTCATTTGAAATTAAAATTTAACTAGGTGTCAAGTATTTTTATCTGTAAAGCTTACTGCTAGAGGGAATTTAGTCTTCAGCATCATCTCATTTATACTTACCTTTTGAAGAGGCTCAGGTTTTGATACTGGAGCCTGAAATTAAAAGTGTCAAAGACTCCCAGAGTATCCTGAGGCTTGAATTTCGATCTTCTTTCTCTAAGTGATTGCATAAGCACCTGGATCAACCTTCTTTCTTCTTTATCATATTTCCTTATGGAGTCTGAAGTCATTATTTGAATTCCATTTGATAAATATTTATTGAGTTACAATGTATGAGAACATGTGTGAATAACGAGTATAGGCACTTAGGTGGTAAAGAAAGAGAAGTAAATGTGCTCCCTTTCCTCAAAGAGCCTACAGGTTAGTTCTAGTAATGAGGATGACATCTCCCAAATAATTACTGTGAGGTAGACAAAGTATATGCCAGCAATGTGTGCCACAAAAGTGGAAGGAATCTCAACTAATTGATATCCCACCCATTTGGAAGGTTCAGGTCAGATTTCATGGAGAAGTAGCTTTGGAATTGGAATTGGGCCTTAGAAGATGGATAGGATGGAAATATAAAATTGAGGGTAGAGAATATTCTAAGTAGAGAAACTAACTTGACCAAAGATGCACATCATGAGCCTGGATGAATAAATCATCTGATTCAGATGTTCTCTAACTTCTTTATGCTTCAAAACCCCCTCTTTCTTGAATTTCTATAGTTCTTCCCAAAGAGTGCTGATTCAATAGGACCAAGATAGTTAATGTTTTGAAAAAGTTTCCCAGATACAAAGTAAAATATAGATCCAAACGTACAGTAGCTCAAACACAGTGAATGTTTGTATTTTGTTCATAAAGCAGTCCAAAGTTAGTGTGTTAAGGGATGGGTTAGGTAGGAGTAGACTGAGAACAGAAATCTATCTGATATTTCCACAACATACACTATTTTAAATCTATTCAGTGATCTGAAAATTTTATAGCCAAGAAGTTTCTTTTTTTTCTTATTAACATAAGGCCCTTCTATCTTTCCACAACACTAGAATGTTTTTCCTTTTACTTATTCCTCATTAAGCTCTTAAAAATCAAAGACTAATTCCCTTGTTCAAACTAACAGGTAAAGGCCCCATTATGGATGGTTTCCATTAGTCACCTAAAATGAACAAAACTGAACTAATTGGTTATTTGTTTTAGGTTATACTGATGTAAACAAATCAGAAACCCATGAGGTAAATTGCACTAAAATAGACCTAGCTAACTTTTCATATAAATCAACAATTTCTAGAAATAACAGTTCAAATAACTAAAAATAACAGGGTGAGTGAAACCTCAGGAAATGCAGATTGCTTCTTGTTATGTCTCTGCATTTTAAATAATCTTAAAAAAACAAAACAAAAGAAAAGCTATTTCTCAAAACAGTGAAAATAGAAATAGAGATACATTGCCTGGCAGAATGGAAAATGATTAAGTTCTTTAATAAATTTCTTGTTCTCTTTATTTTAGAAAAACCTCACAACCCTTTCATGCCATACACCATCTTCATCTAAACAGAGCACCAATGTATGCATTATCTGTTTTAAATGGTCAACATCGTTCTCACCTACCCGCTAAGTAGTAATAATTTCTACCACTTGCCATTTCTAAAGTGCATGTGCCTGCTCTGATTCATTTGGTCTCTAAGAGTTGTGGATGGGTAGAGTAGGGGCTACAGGTAGCATTACATTTACCATGTCAGTAGCCAGTCTGAGGCATAATAATGTTACTGGAATTATCCAAGGTCACACAGATTCTTGGTGAGAGAAGGGCTTGAACCTCAGGTTCTCGATTAAATATCCAGTGGTCTTCATATAATGCCATAAATTTCCATTGTTTCAGGAAACATTTAGTTTTATTAAATAATATACAAGAGCAAGTACTGAACCATTGTTCTCTTTGCTTCATGTTTGTGAGAAGCATTATTAGAATGTGTGTTAAATTGCTGAGAGACTGCTATTGTAGGTATGCAAACTTTATTAGAGTTTAATATCTCTGTGGGTTTGGTTTAAAAGAATTTAGTAGACTGAACTAATCAATATGATCAGTAATGGTCTATGAAATTCTATTTTAGAGCAAAGCTATTAGATTTAAAGAATCTAAAGATAGTACCTGAAACTAGTAAGTTCCTGCTAGTAATCTCCTATACTGTTTGAGTGAAATGCAAACACAGTCACAAGTGCAGAAATAAAAAGTTTAAAAAGGAAAACTTGAAAATTGATTCTGCAGTTTTGTTTCAAATCAAGTCTTTATAGCTGTCTTTTAAAACCTGAAAATAGAGGTTCATAATGGACCTGCCATCATAGCAGTAATGAGGCTCCATGGCAATGAGCAGCATGCTTCAGTGGAAAAGGTGGAATCTGTTTTACCACATTTGGTAGAAATAAGCTGTCAGCATAATTGCACCCTCAGATAATCAGCCCAATAGCTTCCTATTCAGACCATCTGACAGACCTAACATTTCATTAATTCTCAACTTTGAAAGTTCTTTTGGAAAACAGGAACAAAAGCTGAATATCTTAAAGTAGAGAATAGTTCATTAAACTATGATACTTCCTCATAGCATCATATTATTTCATGAAGAATTATTGACCTGCAAAATGATCATAATCTAACATAAAACGTGGGAAAGACATGATACCAATTATATTAGTTTACTAGAACTATCATAGCAAAATACCACAAACTAGGTGACTTAACAAAAATTTCTTCTGATTTTGGAGGCTAGGAGTTTAAGATGAAATGGTTGGCAGACCTAACTTCTGAGGCCTTTGTCTTTGGTTTGCATGTGGCCACCTTCTCAGTGTATTCTTCCATGACCTGTCCTCTGCATGCATTCACCTTTAGTGTCTCTTCTTTTTATAGCAACACCAGTCATATTAAATTAGGGCCCCACCCTAACATATGCATTTTAATTTTATCACCCTTTTAAAGACTTTATCCTCAAATATGCTTACATTTCAAGGTACTAGAGGTTGAGATTTCAACATGTCAATTTTGAGGAGACATAATGTAGCCCATAACACCAATTATATGCAGACAAAACTTTCTCTGGCTGTTATGTGTATATGTGTTAGGACAAACTTAAAAGGTTATATATGGGAAAGTTAACTAACAACTAAGTAGGTTAAGTGAAGTATTTTTTTATCCGTATATTCTTCTTAATTTTAAGATAATATATATTTTTTTAAAAAATGGATAAAATTACTAGCCATAAAATATCAGGGCTGCTTAAGGAAGCATATAATGGTGAGCTAAAGAAATTCTACAATGAACTATCTTTATAAATTATTATCTTCCTGTTTATTTATTTTGTTTCTTTTTATTTTATTTTGTTAAAACTAGAAACTATTTCTTTAATAAAAATCTTAGACCATAGCTCAACTGTAATATTGGCAAGAGCAGAACTACTCTAGTTGATGCAAGGTTATTTTCCTTGTAACCCGTAAAGAATTCAGTTACCCACAATAAATTTCTAAGTACTCTGAGAACATAGCCTAAGTCTTATTCATCTTTGAAACCTTTAATCTCTAGCATAATGCTGTCAGCTGAACACATAATAAATATGTCAAAGGATAAGAAACTAAAATATCTCATAGCTGTTCCTTAAATAAGAAGACAACAGACAATATACTGAATTTGGTTCAGGCAATTCAGTTTAAGTCCTTTTTCTGTTGAATATCACATGAAAAACTTCCAGCCACCACAGAAGTTCTCTTAAGTGCCTTGGTTTACTTGTGAGTTGATAATGCAGAAAAAAAATCAATTTTCTAAACATCTGATCCTGATTCAGGGAGAGAATGTCTTTGTTTAGAAAAGGTCTGTGATAAGTACTTGAGATAGAAAGTTAGATATTGAGTATAGGAGCTCAGACCAAAGAAAAAGGAAGCCTGAGTTTTCTTGCATGAGAAAATGAGATAAATTTGCTTCTTACTATTGATGGAGAGGATAAGAAGAGAAGGGAAAAATAATGAAGCAATAGGAGGAGGCAGAGAGAGGAGACAGCAACATGGTGACAGTATGAGGGCACAACCTGAGATAACCCAGGCATTAGAAATTTCTGTGGCAGGGCAGGAAAAAGATCTAAAATACACTTTTAAGTTGTTATGTAGGATGCAATTTAACCCCTCATCAAAATCTTCAAGTTCTCCATAGAAGTTCTTTTACATTGAAGAGCTTTATAATGATGGTTGATGGTAAATAGTGGGGGATAGAGAGGGAGAAGGGATGACACTATGAAGAGGGAGAAGGAATTACTAATGGGAAAGAGCAAGTTCTCAGGAGTGTAGTGAAATAACTGAGGCCACAATGACAATGTAAACCATGAAGAATTTGGAAAGGAAAAAAAGCCTAAAGAAGGGCTTTAGCCTTCCATAATCGTCATTTATATGATTGATCATTTATATGATCAATCATATAAAGATCTTAAGTGGTTTTGTGATCTCAGGTGATATCTGGGTCATGTGTTAAATGGGATAATTATGTACTGCTGCTGACTTTATAGAATTACTGAATCAGTCAAATGAGATAATAACAGCTAACATTTATGCAGGACTTACTATATGCCAAGTACTTTTGGAAGCACTTTAGATATTTTTACACTTTCAGCCCTCACAAGAATGTCATTATGTTCCCATTGCATATTTTGTCTGCATTTCACAGGAGGAGAAATGAAGGCACAGAGAAATGACTTGCCCTTTTTCACAAATCTAATAAGTAATTGGTGGAGCCGGGATTCAAAACCTGTAACAACTACACTATTTATTTGTTATTTTTTTTATTTTTTATATTTATTTTTATTTTTTTATTGCATTTTAGGTTTTGGGGTACAAGTGCCGAACATGAAAGATAGTTGCATAGGTACACACGTGGCAGTGTGTTTTGCTGCCTTCCTCCCCTTCACCCACATCTGGCATTTCTCCCGATGCTATCCCTCCCCAGCTCAGCCCCCCCCCACTGTCCCTCCCCTATTCCCCCCAATATACCCCAGTGTGTAGTACTCCCTTCCCTGTGTCCATGTGTTCTCATTGTTCATCACCCACCTATGAGTGAGAATATGCGGTATTTCATTTTCTGTTCTTGTGTCAGTTTGCTGAGAATGATGTTCTACAGATTCATCCATGTCCCTAAAAAGGACAGGAACTCGTCGTTTTTTATTGCTGCATAATATTCCATGGTGTATATGTGCCACATTTTCCCAGTCCACTCTATCATGGATGGGCATTTGGGTTGGTTCCAGGTCTTTGCTATTGTAAACAGTGCTGCAATGAACATTCATGTGCATGTGTCCTCATAGTAGAACGATTTATAGTCCTTTGGGTATATACCCAGTAATGGGATTGCTGGGTCAAATGGAACTTCTATTACTAAGGCCTTGAGGAATTACCACATTGTCTTCCACAATGGTTTAACTAAATAAGTGCCC
>JAPYYA010004968.1:0-11245 GCA_028533165.1 Leontopithecus rosalia | reverse complement strand
GAACAGACACTTTACAAAAGAAGACATACATGAGGCCAGCAAACATTTGAAAAAATGCTCATCATCACTGGTCATTAGAGAAATGCAAATTAAAACTACATTGATATACCATCTCATGCCAGTTAGAATAGCGATCATTAAAAAATCTGGAGACAACAGATGCTGGAGAGGATGTGGAGAAATAGGAACACTTTAACACTGCTGGTCGGAGTGTAAATTAGTTCAACCATTGTGGAAGCCAGTGTGGCAAGTGCTCAAGGGCCTAGAAATTGAAATTCCATTTGACCGAGCAATCCCATTACTGGGTATATATCCAAAGGATTATAAATCATTCTACTATAAGGACACATGCACACGAATATTCATTGCAGCACTGTTTACAATAGCAAAGACCTGGAACCAACCCAAATGCCCATCAATGATAGACTGGACTGGGAACATGTGGCGCATATCCACCATGGAATACTATGCAGCAATCCAAAATGATGAGTTCGTGTCCTTTGTGGGGACATGGATGAATCTGGAGAACATCATCAGCAAACTGACACAAGAACAGAAAATGAAATACTGCATGTTCTCACTCATAAGCGGGTGATGAACAATGAGAACACATGGACACAGGAAGGGGAGCACTACACACTGGGGTCTGTTGGGGGGAATAGGGAGGAACAGTGGGGAGGGATAGCATGGGGAGAAATGCCAGATGTGGGTGAAGGGGAGGAAGGCAGCAAATCACACTCTCACCTGTGTACCTATGCAACTATCTTGGGTGTTCTGCACATGTACTCCAAAACCTACAATGCAATAAAAAAATTTGTAAATGCTAATGTATAATTATGGTCAAATAAAAACTGTAAAGTTCAAATTAATGTATTCTCCGAGACATTTCTAGAGTTTACTAATAAGTGAATCCAGTTGCTGCTGTTATTATTCTAGCACTTATTACAAGTGAGACATTTTGCCATGTACTATCCATGGATTATTTTCCTTAATCCATATAAAACCTTGTGAGTTAGATATTGTTTTGTAACTATTATTCTCTAATATAGATGAGGAAACTTAGGCATAGAGAGAAACAAGAGCTTTCCTAAGTATATTCAATTTGAAGTTCTAACAATCCTGTATCTACCAGATTGCTCACCTCTACTTTGATATTTTCATTTGTCCAACTCATGTTATATTGGCATCTCCTTTTGGGTGCAATAAAACCGCATTGATTTTTAAACTATAGTTCTTGTTTTGGTTAAAATGGATTAGCTTTTGTCTTCTTAATTGTCTCCCTTATGTCTTCCTAGTTGTTAAAGCTAGTCAGATTTTACTGTACATATTACCATGCTACTCATCTTATTGGCATCCAGCATTCAAATTTCATAGACTATAGACCCCAAATAGACACAGAATTTATCTCCTGCATTATGCTCTAAAGAAAATACAAACCTGATCTTAGAGGTATTAATATTTTTATTTAAAATTAATAATTATATATTTGCTTGAAGTGACTATAGCAGATAAAGATTGGAATCAACTAAGTCAGATATAGAGACAGATGACAGACAAAATTATTCTAAAAACATGGTGCAATCAATTAACCCGAATTAACTAAGATAATTTTATTTACTCATTCTTGCCTTATATATCAACAGTGATAGTAGGTTCCCTACTAACTTTTAAACAATGGAGCAAACAAAAATAATAGCTATGATATTTTCTCATAAGATTAAAAAAGCATGCTAATTCCATGTGGAACCTAATGTTAAAATCATTTTATCATCCATTCTGAGAATCTCCCACATTTCCAAACAGACCCCCCAAGCCCCTTTCACAACAGTCTTTCCTGTTGAGAAAGTCATAAGCTCTTAAACATTTTAAATGGTTTCTTCTTGAAGTAGAGAGACACATGGAGGGGAATCACCATAAGCAAAGTAGCACAGAGTGAAACACCATTTCTCTTGCAGGTGTCAGAGCAGAGAGATTTGGGGCACTTGCCTGACTGGAGCTGCATTGTCTGTGACAATAAATAGCCTGGCACAGCAATGACTACAAAGTGCAATCTGTTTTTTCTCTATGCATTGTGTGGGTTGGGATTTTTCATTTCATACTTCATTTGCACCTGCTGAGGGATGCCACAGAATGGCAAGACTTTCCATCTCCTCCCACTTAGGAAGCAGCACATTATGCACAGCAGTGGCACCCATGCCAGTCATCAAGGCTCTGGCCTAATCCTTGTTGTGAGTGCAGAGCTAGCTTCCTTTTGCAGTCCTGCATAGGTGATAAAAGAAAAGTACTAGGATTTGATTAATAAGAGTACAAAACAAAAAGTAGCTTGTGATTCACTCTCTCTCCTTACCTTTTAATTCTATCTGCCTACCAATGCTGTGCTTTCCATCAAATGCTGTTTTTCAAGAAAAAGTAGTGTCCTCTAAACATAGAGTATTATAATTAACAGGCACTAAAGAAGTAAGAAATGCACACTACTTCTAAAATTTTGGGGATTCCCAGGTTTTGACTTGTATGATAAGTATTTTAAATCTAAATATTTATCAAACATTTAAACATGATTTGAAAACATGCACACATTAATGTTCAAACAACCTGACTATACTTAGAAGCCCTACTTTTTACTGAGGACATGCTCACATTCACTAGTGGAAAAGTATGCCTGGAATACTAAAAACTGATTTAAACATAAGCTTAGTGGAAAATACATATCACATTCAAATTAAGTAATTTCTGAAAGAAAATCAGAAATGAAAACAGAGATGTGGATTTATAAAACATGCCCTCAAAGAGATGAAAAGATACTTTGGATGCTTGAATAAAATTGACTAACCCATCATCTCTAAGATATATATAGAAATATGTACATACATACAATTATATTAAGAAAAACAAAACAAACACCTAAAAATAATAAGGATCTACATAAAGCAAAAATGTCCTATTCAGAGAATTATATGTACTTAAAAGCATGGTAACACAATCAAGAACTCTATTAAATCCAATTCATCATATGATTAATACTAGAAAGAATGCTACTGAAAGAGTGTATGGAATACATGATTGTATAACAGATGACTTCTCACGGTTATGAAGGGGTAGATATTTTCAAAATTTGAAAGATGGTTTTAGGAAGAAGGATGTAGAGTGGACTTAAACCTTATGCAGAGTACTCTGAGAAGAGGCTAAAATTAGTGAATATCATAAGTAAACTTTTCTTCTAGTAAATATGATCTTTCTTAGAGATCTTTGCACAAACTGGAAAAGTTAACTATTGTGATATGTGTACTTTGGATGTTCCCTCCAAAATGCATGTGGAAATATAATCCCCAGTGTTGGATGTGGGGTCTGGTGAGAGTTGTTTGGATTATGGGGTCAGATCCCTCATGAATGGCTTGGGCCATCCCCTTGGTGATAAGTGAGCTCTCATCTTGATTTCACACAGGATCTGGCCATTTAAAAGTGTGTTGTGGGTGGGGAGTTGGGGAGAGAGAGCATGGGGAGAAATGCCAGATATAGGTGAAGGGGAGGAAGGCAGCAAATCACACTGCCACGTGTGTACCTATGCAACTATCTTGCATGTTCTTCACATGTACCCCAAAACCTAAAATGCAATTAAAAAAAAGAAGTAATAGAAAAGAAAAATATATAAATAAATAAATAATAAAAAATAAAAGGGTGTGTCACTCCCCTCCACCCCTGCTCGTCTCACACTCTCTCTCTCTCTCTCTCTCTCTTTCTTTTTCTCACTCTCACTTGCTCTCACTTTCACCCTGTGAGCTGCCTGCTCTTGCTTTGCCTTCTGCCCTAGTTGAAAGCTTCCTCATGCTTCATCAGAAGCCGAGCAGATGCCAGCACTGCGCTTCAGAACCATGAGCCAATTAAACTTCTTTTCATCATATATTACCTATTCTTAGGTGTTTGTTTATAGCAATGCAAGAACAGTCTAATATATGATGCTCAGTGATTACATAGAAGTCAATTCATTGCTAATCATTATATTCAAGTTCAGCTTTGAATAATACCTATACAAAATAGCTCCTGTAAATGCAAATACCCTTTCACCATTGCAGTCTGATGTTATCCATTCTAATGAAAATTAATTGTGAGCATATGTGGATGCAAGTCCCATCAAAAGAGCATAGTTCAGTCACAGAAGCGTTCTAATCAACTAAAAATTAACTGAATGTGCTAGTGAAATTTCGTAAAACCCACCAAATATCAGCAACTAATATTAAGAAATTAAAATTAAATACAGTGCATGGACAATTTATGACAATCATAGTTGAAACTGCCTTTGATGACTCAGAAATTGCCTCATCATTGTGAAAATGATGAGGAGCAGCATTATAGGTTGTTTTGCACTGAAAAGCAGTGAGTCTAGGTTACTTTATTAAGCTCCAATAATTTATTCATTTTTTTCAAAAAAGTGTATAGATGGACTGCTCTATCTCACGCACTGGGCATGTGCGTACAATAGATAACCGTACTGACTCTTCCCTGACCTTCCTTCAAGTACTTTACACTTTGACACCAAAGATAAATGAAAACTTAATCCAGGACGGAAGTTTTATAGGCATCAAGGGATGTTAACAATCCATACGCCCTTCTCAAGAAGACTCATACCAGTACATCATGATCATCACTACTTTTAATAGATGCTTGTCTATGTTTCAAAAGCAAATTAATTGGGGGAGTTACTCTGAAAATAAGCATCCCAGATACAGCCAGTTAATTTGTTAAGCTATTAAATTGTATTTGCTATCTTGATATTTTTCTCTCCATCCTTTTTGATGAGGCTGTTCAATTTTGCCTAGGGATTTTTGGCCAGGCTGAAAGCAGAAGCTTCTGAGAATAAACATTTCTCACGGCTTTTTACAAAAATCTAAACTTCTTGAAGAGATTAGCCCAAGAGTGCTACGCAAGGGAGGTATAAGAGTTATTCTGCTGGGGACAGCGAGACAGAAGAAAAAGATGGCTCTGAAATTGGGAAACGTCCCTGAAAAGCCTGCGGCGGTACTTCAGCGAGGTGGCTGTTTTCAGGAGGTGAGCGCTGTGCTGTGCACATAAGGAAATTCTCCTGGTCAGTAGGGAGGAAACAATGGGAAGTCTGAAGAGGCCATGCTGGCTCCACAAGAGGCGATTCAGAAGTGACAGATGGGGACCTGAAACTCGAGGAAATTCTACTATGTTTAAGTCTTTCATAGAAACTAGGGAATTTGTACAGCATTGTAGGGGAGAAAGAATCTCAGTAACAACTAAGGTAAAATTCACTTCAGAAAAGCTTTAAGTTGATTTAAAGAAAATGAAATAACATGATGGTTCTTGTTTAGTTGAGTTTGTAGGCTAAAATTTATTCTTTGTATAGAATTATAACTCATTTCTCCTGGTTCTGTTCCCCGAAAAGGATAATGTATTAACCATGCAATATTTTCAAATTTTGCATTTCAGTAGGCAATGCATATACATGGCATGAAATTTATGATATAGCACTAATTTAAAACAATGTTGGCCCCCAGATAAGCCCTAGTGGAGGAGGGAACTAAATCAGAGAGCAATTGAGAAGGCGCTCTTTTTTGTGAGGCCAGTTTTGGAATCACTAGTCGCTGACTATACCCTATTCACAGTCACACCATGTATTGTGTGTGTATAGTGTTTGCTTACTCATTATTTTCTTTGTTTCTTTTTACATATACCCAAGTGGAAGTATTCCCTCATTCTCTTTTGTTTGGTCATGTCAGGCAAACAAATTTCCAGACAGCTTTTCCTTTTGATAACGTAGAGTTGCCAAACTTAGAAAGCCTGACATGACCTATGACTGGATTACAGTCAGTGGAATACCCTAATTTAATGGGATTCTGCACAAGGTGCATATTTCAGCAGTCAACTGTTTTAAAGTTGCTGGTATCTCAGCAAAAATTTGAACAACAAAGTTGGAACTATATCTAGACCATCAGTCTATATACTAACAGTTACAGATATCAGGAAATGAATTTATTAGAAAGGCAACAGATATTGGTTATCCACAGAGATGTTGGGCAATTAAATTTCCAAGTATCTATAAGTTATAAGAACTGTCTATAAATTATAAGTTGTCCATAACTAACTACATAGGTTACAATAAAACTACATTATAAATAATCCCAAAGAGATTGAGAAGAAAATGTTCACTTTGGGCTTTGGTTTGAAGACAACTTTTACTCGAGCTACCAAAAAGCTGGAGTGAAGTTACCAAAGAAGAAGATGAGGATGGCCAGTGCTCCTGGAAACAGTTTGGAAGAAAGGATTATGGCACTTGGCAGTCCCAAACGCTAATAGCCTGATGTCTCCACATAAGAGGAAAGGTGAACAGGAACTTCCTATATAACATCCATACTCCCAGTCCACATCAGGAATTCTAGTTGTTACCCCTATTAAATTAACCTAAAGTCAGAAACAAAAGTCATCTAAAGACAACTTGGTCATTAGAAATGATTATGAACACCATACCATTGTGTTGTGAAGGGAAAGGCAGACCTGTTACCATTCTTTTAATGGCTTTAGTCTCAGAGAAAAGTCACATGCAGGAATGCAGATCCTTCGCTAAGAAATCTCGTCTGGAAAACACGCCCAGCCCAAGGGTCCTGGAAAATGACTTTGGACCAAAATTATGGGCATTTCAGCAAAGTGTCTTATCATTGATTATTTCAAATAATAACTTTTAAGACTTGCTTGTTAGACTGACTTTCGGCATATAGTTTTGAGAAAAAGAGATGTTTCTATGTTTTTGTACTAAGACCCTTGGGGCAAAGATCCATGCAGGCACTGACCAATCTGATTTGGACATGTACACATGATTTCTACACATAGTACCAATGGGCAAACTGGAAAATTCTGCAGAGAAATGTCCTACACAGTTATGAAAGGAAAAATACAGAGCCAAGGTCACCTCTTGCCTCCTTGGTGAGATTTTTGTTTACCTTTACCTGGGTTGATTCATAAGAAACCTGAAAAGGATGGCTTAGTCATAATATCATTATCAGTATACAAATAACAAAAGATTAAGTGCTCTTATACTTAAATGATATGGTAAAATTAGCGCTTGCTAAATATATTCAAATAATTCATGAGAACATCAATACATAGTTATAATCATTTCAGCTTTCTAACCTTCACTAAGATGAAAAATGTTTATGCAAAATACCTAATCTAATACACGAGAAGTCATATATAAAATAATTAACATCATGCATTCTTTAAAGCTTTTGAATCTAGATAATATAACTGATAATAAAAGCTTTTGTTAAGCCCTTGGTACAAATATAAGAAAAGAAATTTCGTATTTATAACAGAAGTTGGATAAATTATTCCTACATTTGCTGTGAAAATTGTAGCTTCAGGAATAGAGCTAATCTTCAGAAAAGTTCCTGCTGAATTACAATCAGCTCTATCCTTAAAAAAATAAAAAGGATACTCATGTTTTTTCTGCATAGCATTTTTGTTCAGTAAATGGTTTTTTAAATCTACACTATAAGAGGCACTGAGAAAAAAAATGCACCTGGCCATGAAAAAAAATGACAAATTTGTAACTTACAGAGTAGTCATTTGTGATCCTAGCCATATGACATTTCATATTTATATTTATATAGCATTTAATTTAAAGCGTTAATGAAAGAAGGATTTGTTGGATAGTCCTCGAGCATTGTGACCTCTAGCAATAATTTTTGAAGTGCAAAAGCACTGGGTAGAGAGTTGAAAGTTATTGATTGAGCTGAACAGAAACAGGAGGAAAAAAAGAGAAAAAAATCTGAGTGTGATATTTGTAGATACTTTTTAGTATTTTGTAAATAAAATCTCTGACTGTAATCATCAGGTATTCATAAATTCAAAGCTCTTGCTCTATCTCTCTCTCAAATAAACACACACACACACAAACACACACACACAACATGCCCAACATATGTAGCCTCTGTTTGGCATCAAATAGATTTATTAATATTACATTTTCCATTAAAAAGGCAGTTGGCATTCAGGAGTCAGGGACATTTGTCTTTCCCGAGAAACATAATTTTATTCTAATTTGGTGTATCATGTATATGTATTAAAAATAAACACTATTAAAAATGGCTAGATATACTTAATACATACATTGCAGCTGGAGCAAATTTTAGTTGTTTTCATTTTTGTTTTGAGGATTTTCTTAAATGAAATAATTCAGACATATCTAAAAATGTAAAAATAGTAAGTAATCGCCCATATGCCCACAATACAGCTTAAGAAATGAAATATTGTAAACACAGATAAATGTTCTCTGTCTCTCTTCTTAATTATATCCTTCTTTCTCCCTAGAAGACAGCACCATTTTAAATTAAATGTTTATCATTCTCATTGTCTACCTTTACACTGTCACTACTTACATATTTCCAATTAAATATTTGGAATAATCCTGTGTGTATTATTCCCCAAGAAGCTTTTTCACTCAACACGTTTGGAAGATTTACTCATAATAACGCAAATGGTTCTAGTCTAGTTCATTCATTCTTATTACTTTCATTCTACCATACAACTTTTCCACAATTTACCTCTTCGTCCTGCTGATTATAATTATTTACATTATCTCAAATATTTCCATTTCAAAAAATGAACTATGAACACTCTTGTACACACCTCTTTTTTCCGTTTTAAAAACACTTTATTTTATTTTGTTTTAAGGTTCCAGGATACATGTGCAGGACATGCAGGTTTGTTACATAGGTAAATGTGTGCCATGGTGGTTTGCTGCACCTGTCAACCCATCACCTAGGTATCAAGCCCCACATGCATCTCCCTGTCCCCACAACAGGCCCAATGTGTGTTCTTCCCCTGTCTGTGTTCATGTATTCTCATTGTTCAGCTCCCACTTGTGAGAACATGTGGTGTTTGGTTTTCTGTTTCTTTGTTAGTCTGCTGAGGATAATGGCTTCCAGCTTCCTCTATGTCCTGGCAAATAACATGATCTCATTCCTTTTAATGGCTTCATAGTATTCCATGGTGTATACATACCACATTTTCCTTATGCAGTCTATCATTGATAGACATTTGGGTTGATTCCATGTATTTCCTATTGTGAATAGTGCTGCAGTGAACAAGCACATGCGTGTGTCTTTATAACAGAATAATTTATATTCCTTTGGGAATATACCCAGTAATGGGATTGCTGGATCAAATGGTATTTCTGGTTCTAGGTCTTTGAGGAATTGGCACACTGTCTTTCACAATGATTAAACTAATTTACACTCCCACCAACAGTGTAAAGCATTCCTAGTTCTCTGCATAAGCAATATTATATCTAGGATACATATCTAGGAATTGCTGGGTTGAGTCCATTGCCAAGTTTATTAGATAATAGCCACACTCTTTAAAATTATTTTACCAAATTTTCAAGCATAATAGCACTGTGTAAAGGTTCCCTTTGCTATATATATTTGTCAACATTATTAGACTTTTCACTTCATGCTAAGCTGTGACATAGCATCTCATTGAGGTTATAATTAGCATTTACTTGGCTATTAATGAAGTTGCATATGATTTCATGTATTTATTGGCCAATGGCATGTCTTCCACTCTTTCTATATTCTTTCCTCATTTCACACTGTAGTATTTGACTGTTTTACTATTAATTCATAGAAAATATTGAAATATTCTTGGTGGTAATCCTTTGCCATCTCTATACACTGCAAATGTCTTCATCTAATCTGTTCTCATGATTTTTCTTTTTCACAATGCATTTTAATGAATAGAGGTGTTTAATTTTACCATAGATCATTTTATTTAAAATACCCTAGATTGTTCTAGACTTCTGTGTCTTGTTTAAGAAATTCTTCATTATTGAAGAAATATCCTTCTTTGTTTTCTTCATAAAGCCTGAACGTTTTATTTTCATTTAGATTTTCTGTTCAAAAGAGCATTTTTGACATTATTGTTTATAATTAAACATAAGAATTTTTACAAGGATAATTAATAAAAGTCCATCCTTCCCCATTGATTTTAATGTATATTAAAATCTCATGTATATAGTTGTGTGTGTCTGTGTATGTGTGCATACATATCTATGTATGTTGTGTGTATATAAGCATATTATACATATGTATATTTGGCTATTTGTTTTAATTGGTTCATTAATCTATGTTAATACCAACACTGCCTTTTCTTAATTACTATTACTTTAAAATGTCTTGATGTATGAATGCGCTGTCTCTTCGAGTTGTTCTGTTTTACAAAATCTTTTATAAAAATGCTGTCTCAGCTTTTTTCCCCTTTACCCTTCTATATGAATGTCAGAATCATCTTGTCAAGTTCTATATAAACACTGGTAAAATTTTTATTGGAATATTGCTTTGAATTTATACATAAATTTTAAGATAATGTACGTCTGTCATATTTTAACTTTTTCTATTCCACACAATATATCCCTCCTTTTCTTTAGTTCTTCTTTAATGACATTCAATAGTTTCTTAATTTTCTTCATAAAAGGCATGCTTATATTTTGTTAAATTTATTCCTACTGTTTTACATTTTAGTTGCAATTGTAAAATGTTATCCTTTTAAAATTGCATTTTAAATATTTCTTACTGGATCTTATACATAATAAATATGTTGAAACCTCCTATTTCAAATTATTTAGTTGTAATTTTTCTTGAGTTACCTGTTAACATCAAATATAGAGAAAATTGGTTATTCCTTTTTTATCTTTACATTTGCTTACTCCAGTTTCTGGGCTTACTAGTCTGGCTGGTAAAATGTAAAATGAGACATCCTTTTCTTATGATTCTTTTTAACAGGGATATTCTAATATTTCACCACTATGTGAGATTTTTGACAGATTAAAGTGTTTTTTTCTATTCCTATTTTTCTAAGACATTTTATCACAAAAGATTATTAAATTTTGTTGATTTTTTTCTTTTTATTGAGATTATCCTGTAATTTTTCTTTATTAATCTGTTAATATGATTAATTTCTTTAATAGTTTTCTTCAGTGGTGCATTATCCTTGCATTTCTGTGATAAAACTCACTTGATTATGATGCATTTCTTATACATTGTAGATTTTGTTTGCTAATTGATTGGTTTAGGATTTTTTTTTAAAATCTAAGTTGATGTAGTGACCTGGCTTGTAATTTTCTTTTTACCAATATTCCTTACAGCTGTCTGGTTTTCATTGAACTGTTCTATTAAAAAGCTGGACAATATTTTTGCTTATTCCAGTCTCTGGAACAGTCCATTCTCTCTCT